>JAOEHI010052406.1:0-11000 GCA_025447815.1 Percopsis transmontana | reverse complement strand
ACACTATGTGCCTTTCCTTTTCTTACTGCGCAACGGCAAAGACAGGAATTTTTAATCGTTCTTTTACTAAATCTTTTAACCCCCCCCCCCCCCCCCCCCCTGCTTTTATTTCCAAGTGTTACCCCATCAGCAGACGGTAAGAGAGGAAACCAGCGAGTACGATTTTTTTCCTTTAAGTCTGCCTGACTGCCATTGGTCCCAATTATCACTTTTAACAAAATGAACATCACAAACCTCACTGCCCTCAAACTAAGGTTTAACAGCCTAAAAAAGCTCTGTCAGACAGGAGAAGACAAACGATCAGTTTAGTAGAATTAGCTAGATACCCAGCGTTATTATTTTATAGGTCATCTTTTGTCTTGAAGGTCCGTGTCTCCTCACTCTGCTTAGGACATGAGAAAAGTGAGAAGCTGTTTATATAAAGCCAAAATGGTCGGTGAACCGTGGCGGTTGTGCGAAGAGGAACAAGGGTTGAAAGAGAGATTGATAGTGAAAAGAGCGGGGAAATAACAGCAAGGGAGGGAACAGTGTGTACCTCTTTTGTGAGCCAACCAGACTCAAGACAGTTTCATTCAGCCAGCACTCTCTCTCTCTCTCTCTAGCATTCATCCACATCCAATCCCAGCATTCAATTCCTTGTTTTTGGGTAGAATCCCTGTGTGTCTGTTGACCTGTTTACTATCTTGGTTTTGACACACGGTCACCATCAGGTTTAAAATGCATGGCGTGTCGGACACAATCCAGCCCCCATTAACTGTTGGCAGGTCAACTGAATAACAGTGTTAAAGAGGCAGGAAGGAAGGAAAGAAAAGAAGGAAAAGAAAAGAAAGGAGGAAGGAACGAAAGAAAAAGGAAAAAATAAATAATTGTATTTCAAGGTTGATTTTAACGCTGCTATTAGCTGGTTGGAAACTGACTCAAACAACAACAAAAACAGAGTTGCCGAGTGAGGCAAGAAGATGATGTAAGACTGTTTTAGTGTCACATGGTCCAGATCTCCAGGTCTTTTAAATTCTTCACACTGTGACGGATGGAGCCCGGCCCAGACAAACACAGTCTCAAACTACCAGATGTAGCTATCCTTCAATTCCCTCTCTTTACCTGCTTGCTGATCCTGCAAGACTGTTGAAACACATAAGATTATTAAAATAATGAGGAACTATTTTTTGCAATATTTTTATATAGTTTAATTCATATTAGGGTTATATTTATTGACAGCGCAGCTGTTTTTTTCCCACACTCGACATACATACTGACACATTGCCGGGAAAATTATTAGTTGAATTAAATCTGTACATACGCCATAATGCATTATAATCAGACCATCTTCTAAAATAGTTTGTACAGAATCATTGGTCACCCATGCGATCTCATGTGAGCTCCAGCACGGAGCTTTAGAGACCTGCTAAAATCTCCATTACCTTCGATTGAAGCCCAGACTGAAAATTAAAACAGGAAGCCCTATTTCCAAGGAATTCAACATTTATATATATTTTTGTAATCAGTCTCTCAACACAAAATAGGTCCTTTTAGTCCACAGGAATGATACCGAACTGAATGGAAATGAATGCCTTCGGTTTATTTCACAGATGAAGGTGAACCGACGTGAACCCAGTAGTTAACACATTTTGTGTGCTACATGTTTTCTAGAATACATGTAAAGTAGAAAATGGTTGTCTTTACTGTTACATTGTTCCATTGCTTCCACAGAAGGGTTTTAATTGCTAAGACAGCCCGAGACAAAACTGCAGAAAACCAGCAATAGTGCAAAAACACAATTTATGTTCCAGTTAAGTGGCCATCCATTTCATAAACATGGCAAACACATGTAAGAAGTGCCAACCCACTCTTTTAGCTTGTTAAAGCAAAGCCGGTAAGCCCAGCTCCTTTTGGCAAATCCATTTGGTTTCTCTGTATGTGTGTGTGTGTGTGTGAGTGCATGGTAAGAACCATAATTGGTGTACCAAGCCACATTGTGGTCGAGTCGGCCGCTTAACTTGAACACACACACACAGTTTTTCCTCAAAGTTCTGAGCTAATCAACTAAAAATGGATCTAATGTTCCAAATAATTCTTCCACTGCAGATGGAATAAACCGTGTGCGTGTGTGTGTGCAGGGGTCACAGCAGCAGTGCAGCAAGCATGGACCAGAGGGGGGTCTACGAGGAGCCTTTGGGACATGGGACCCAGGCCTGTCTATTTTCCGGTTCCTAAAGTAAAATAAAAAAAAGATTGCCTCCACGTCAAATGTCCCCCAGGTTGTCGTAAATAATATCCGGCACCCGCGGCCCCCCCTGGGGCTTAAACAGCTTGCTGTACAGCGCCTGCCCCCCTCCCTCCCCCAGCCAAGTGTTGCCATTGTTGTTGTTGACATTACTGGGCTTGCCCGGCAGCGGGATAGGTTCTTTGCGGGGAAGTGCCCCCCCCCTGCCGGGCTTGGGGGCTGTGGCGGGCTTGGGCCGCCTCGGGGTGGGTGGCGGGGGCCCGCCGCGGTTGGGCGCGGACAGCTGAGGGGGAGATCCTCGGTGTGGGTAGGAGCTGATTTGGCTGTAGTTGCCCTCCTGTCCTGCAGGGGTCGCCACCTCGTCCTTCCTCCTCCGGGCGCTGGGCTCCAAGCGGGCTTCGTTGTAGATGTTCACCGGGAGCACGGGGGCCGCACCCGACGTACCGGGCCCCCCCGGGCTCACCTTGGCACAGCCCTCTGGTTCGTCGTAAATGTGTTCCATGTGACTAGGCGGAGAGGGGTGGGCCCCTTCGGCTTGTCCCCCCGGGGGGCATCGGTTGCTATTGACGCTCTTAACTCCTCCTCCTCCTCCTCCTCCTCCTCCTCCTCCTCCTCCTCTTCCTCCCACTACTGCAGGCCCGGTCCCGTCCAGGCCCAGGGCACCAGTTCTGTGGCTCAGATCCAAACTGATCTGGTCGTACAAATTCACCTCGGGCGGCTTGCCGTGGCTGCTGTTGCCGTGGCTGCTGTTGCCATGGAAGTGGCCTCCTCCCACGACACCGCCGCCGCCCGAGCCCTCGTCTCCCAGGGGTCTGAGGCGGGGCGTGGGTACAGGTGTGGGTGTGCTGCTGGCTTGGTTCTGGCTAATGAGGGTGTCCACCGGGTCGGAGTAGAGGGAGTCGCCGCTGGCAGGGGGCTGGCGCGCCAGAGAGTCCACGGGCTCCGAGTAGACCCCGGCGTGTGAGTCCAGAGAGGGGGGTCCCAGCACCGGGCCCTTACCACCGTGCCTGGGCACGGGCGACCTCGGGGTCCGGGGGTCGCTGCCCCCTCCCAGAGCCCCCATGATGGACGGGAGGTCCGGCAGGCTCCTGCCTTTGGGCACACCTGCGCCGAATATTATCCCGCCCGGCCCCTTCCCGCCTCCCCCGTCGCCCACCTCCCTCCTCCCGAGCACGCCGTCCGCCGAGCCCGGCTTGCTGCCGCCCGAGTCCCCGTCAGCCTCGCGGCCGCCGCCACCGCCGTCGGCGGTGAATCCGGTGAAGCCGTTGGCCGTGGGCCCGCTGAGGTTGGCCGTGGGCCCGCTGAGGTTGGCCGTGGGCCCGCTGAGGTGGGCCTCCGCCGAGCGGGCCTTCTGCGTCTGGATGGCCTGCTCCACCAGGTGGAAGATGTCGTTGCCCTGAGTGCTCTCGAAGGTGAAGTTGCCCGGGCCCGAGTCACAGCGCCGGCCCGCCTCGAAGGAAAACATGGTCTGGTGAGAAGGAAGGAAACACACAAGTAACCTCATCAGCCTAAACCCTTTCCTTTATTCATTTGCAATATTATTGCAAACAAGATGTGTCGATATTAAAAACAATAGATAGAATTATCTAATAAATAATTAAACGGAAAAGAATCCATTTTATAATAATCGTTTAGAGAATGTATCATGAGTGTTCACAATTGCCTAGTAGCCATAACCCATAATGTCATTTCCCCATTATCTACTAAGACAACAATTACTAATAAATTGCAGACGCGCGCGCCTGGGTTCTAAGCCACAGTGCATCTATACTTTCTCACTGCCCACTATTCGACTATTTTAGTCTGCTCGTGTGTGTGTGTGTGTGTGTGTGTGTGTGTGTGTGTGTGTGTGTGTGTGTGAAAACGAGGCTGAAGGTCTACATGTGAAAGCAGTGGGTGTGTAGGAAAGCAGGGTTGTGGTAAAAGTGGGGGGGGGGGAGCAAGCCACCTTGTCTCTGCCGTATCTCCTGAGCAGCTTGTAGGGCCAGACCTGCATGTCACGCTCCTTGGCCTTGGGGTCCCGCAGCACCAGGGCCTCCTTGTCGGCCTTCAGCCAGTAGCTCCCGGAGAGGCCGCAGCGCTCCGACGCCTCCGTGCGCTGGACGCTCACCCTGAACTCGTTCACTGGACAGAGGGAGAGAGGGAGAGAGGGAGAGAGGGAGAGAGGGAGAGAGAGCATTACTTTGGGCACTGTACACTGCACGCACAGTTCAAACTGTCCTGCACAGTTACAACTAACACTGTTCTAACCTTCTGTTCATGTAACCACCTTGTAAAGGTCACATGTCTGTGTGTGTCGGACACTAGCGTAGCCAAATATATGTATTTAGGCCTATGGGAAACAAGGTTGGCCCCGAAAGCACAAGTGACATGCTAACTATGGTGACTGGGGTTTACACCACACGCAGAAAACAGACACCGAAACTGTACTTTTTTTCCACACGTATTCCGTGTAATGTATATCTGCAACTGTTATAAAATGGCCAATCTATGATGATCTATGCACACACACACACACACACACACACACACACACACACACACACAGCAAACCGAAAAAGTTGACAAATGACAACAATGGAGTAGGCGTTAATACATTCAACCAATAGCATAATGGACAGCGAGTTAGCTAAGTAGTAAGCTAAGTTTGTCACGTGTATGAAGGTTACTTTAAAAATGACCTTTGTTCATCACAGTAAGTCGTTATTATTAACCCCTTGTCAAAAACAAGGAATTTCTAATTTGCAGTTAATTTTTGGTAGCGTTTTAGAATATCGTATTTGGGTGAGATTTAGGCATGTGTGTGTTCTTACCCTCCTCTCTGGAGTAGTAGATGAGGTTCTCTGACATCTGTAGGTCCTGACCTCCATTGGAGGTGCCAACAGTACTGTTATGACTGCTGCCTCCCTACAGACACACACAAACACACATACTGTTGGTAAGCTCAGCATGCTAACAGGTTAGCAAGAGCACCACGCAGAAGACAGAGAAATGAAAACAGAGAAAGACAGGGAGAAAATATGGCATCACTTTCAATTTCTGGAAACGGGAATGAGAACAAGTAACAGTGGTATAGATTGCCCTTCAGATAGACAGAAGGAGAAGCAGAGAATTTTATAACTGAGTAGTTTTAATTCTGTTGACAGTGTGTGTGTGTGTGTGTGTGTGTGTGTGTGTGTGTGTGTGTGTGTGCAAAGGCCCTTGCACACAAACACCCATAGGGCATGTGGGAAATTTAGTAAAATGAGCAGTAGTATCAACTCTCAGCTCACAGCTTCGTTCGCGCTATTCAATAAAATGTAAAAACCTTCAAACTATGTTGGGGTTTGTTGTGTCTGCAAACCGAACAAAGTGGCTCCTGGTAATGTGCATCCACAAAATTCATAGACGTGATTGGAGATACACTGGAGGTTTAAAAGATTCACTCCATTAAAAACATAGCAAATAAAAACAAAATATCCTCCCAAACGCCAGCACCTAGACATAAGACTTAAGTCTTTTCTTTGCACACGTAGCACATTGTCATACCAGAGGTCACGTTAACTGAATCTTTTCCTGAAGGCCGTGTGTCAATTTGACAGAACACTGAGGGCAATCACGCCCTGTCCAGTTGGTGGTGAGTGTGAATTATTATATATTATAATTTAGTATATATTTTGATTGATGTTATATTTATATTATACAAAGTTCGTTAATTAACTTACTTTAATTGCTACTCTCTCCCTCAGTTGCCCTGCTTCCACTAGTGCAACTCATACAAATTAAAGCTATCATCCAATCAGATTTTCCACCTAAGCTGTCTCCGGGTGAGAAATCTACCTGGAGGCCTTCAGAATTAAGCATGTTGTTGATTATCATATTCTTTAACCAATCAGATTTCGAGTTTGCCATGTTGGGTGTATTCTTGGACAAGCCTGAGTCTTCTAGCTTGCCTAGCCGCCATTTTTTGTGTGGCCTTTGTCGGCATTTTTTCGTGTGGCTTGATCGGAGGGCCAGTTACTGAAGAAAAACTAGCTAGCAGGACCGCAGAATGTATTTTGTTTTCAAGTAGGGATCATAATTTGTATGGTACTATTCAATAATATGATTCAATTTGTGAAAGCACACACAGTCACCTTAGACTAATTTTTTTTTCATTGCATAATATTATATAATTATGGTATTACGCTCATATCAAACAATATGCGCAGGTCCAACTTCATGTAATGTATTGTATTTTGGACTTTAGACTAAAATGTGTTGGTTGCTAGTGCTTGCTTAGTCTGTTTGGTGAGAGTGTCGGATTTAGAGGCAAGGTTGGTCTGCGTGTTTCTGGCAACCTGGGCGTTTTGAGAAACCTATTACAGTGTTGCTACAGTAACAGCAGACAGATCAGGAAAATATGTAGTTCAGGTTGTAGTCTATGCACTACGCGCGCATTTATGTGTGTGTGTGTGTGCAGTTAGCTTTGCTATATTATGTACCGTTAATGTATGCATTGCGCACCGGTTCTGAGCACATATGGCAACTATTGTGTTAGTTGCAAGGGTCACGGTTCGCCACTGCTTAAAAAATGTAATAAAAATGGCGGGTAATAACAGATTATGAAAGTCTAACGCAACCGCTAATTTATACAATACATTCTCATGATCACTCAACACAGTCCCCCTTACATGAGAAAGCAGGCCAAATACCTGAAAGGCAATCTCACACATCTTCTCCATCCAGTCCATGGTGGCGCTCTTCTCGGCCGCGAACATGTATGTCTTGTCGTTGGTCTCCACGCAGAACGCCGCCATGTTGTCTTTGGGACACGCCTCTGTGGATGCGGGCAGGATAGATATGCACTCTGATAGGCGGATTATCTTCTTGTCCAGCTTCCTGGTTTTCTCGTTGGACCCGCCCCCAGCACCGCCTCCAACCCCGCCCCCTCCGCCCGAGGGGGAATCGTAGAACTCGAGGCGGGCAATGCCGTTCTGACTGGCAGGGTAGAGGACGAACCAGTTCTTCCTCCATTTCTGATTGGTGGAGAAGAAGAGAAGGTAGAAAAGGGGGAAAGTTGTTTATTATTACATGGTGTTTTTTAAATAATGTATAATCATACATTATTATTTAGGATAATTATACTTTATTATCATTATCATAAAACCAAATTCTTACATACAAATTAAATTTTAAAAACATCTTAGACCTTCTGCCACTATACCATATATTTATGTAGTTTTTGCACCTTCTGATTACTTGTTATTACTTGTTACTTTTTTTGTTATTATCTCATGTAAGAAAAAAGAAAAGTAACCTTAACTAAACTGATTCAGAAACGAGACAGCAGCAGATTTCACATGTTTACAGCGGACCGAGGTTACAAATCTTTCATTGTTGATTGACAAAATCTGAAGTCCACACAGAGGAAAGGATAGAAAAAAGGAGCTTCTTATGATTCATGACATTCAACACACAAAGCCTATGTGGTTTCTACTTACCTTGATAGCCGTGGGTAGATCAGAAAAATGTACAATGCATTACTGTATGTATCAATGTCTACGTACGTATCTATTTTGAGAAGGTCTGAGTCAAAGACAGATTTCAGCTAAAACTACACCATGATGAAGATCTAAAATCCCATACTGACTGACTCACTATACGTTTATTCATCGTTAATGCAATTGGTCATTTCCACTCTCCACTACAAGATTATTATAGATTATTCACATGACCAGTTTCGCCAATTTTAATTTCAACATTACAGCAGTGTCGGCTAAAGGCCAGAGTGCTTTGGAATTGGTGATCTTTAAAACTACTAGGGTTGGGTATTGGCAAGGACCTCACGATACGATACATATCACGATACAAGGGTCACGATACGATTATATCATGATACATTGCGATACAATACATATTGCGATATATTGTGATATTCCACATAGTAAAAATAAAAACAGAGCTGAAATACCACACATCGGCTTTATATTTTTAAGGAAGGAGCTGCTTGTCAGCTCCGTCTGTCATGTTGCATCCAAATTTCATTCTACCAGAAATGGGGGCCGTCAATTCTAGGTAACTAGCCATACTGCGACATCTAGTAGTTGTAGTTCACACACCGTTAAAACGAGAATCTTCACACAAAAAGAATTGATTTTTGAGCTGGAAATCGATGTAGTATATCGCGAAAATAAATATCGTGATATATTGCTGTATCGATTTTTTAGCACAGCCCTAATAACTACTGTTGGTGCTGGCGCCAACTGGTGGCATGTAGACTGTATAGCTACTGAGGCACACAGACAAATCTCCACACACAGACACAAATCGCAACACACATTTGATGATCTCTGCCACGGCAGAAGTGTTGTAACTAATGACTCGTCTGTATTTCCAGCTCTTGGAGCAAAATATATAAGACTCTTCAGCCATTCATATCTATGTATTTTTATTTTTACACATTTACAATCTGATTACCACCCACGGATTGAGATACAACTCTCCACTCACATTTGTAAATTGTTTTGCTACAATAATGGCCCCCATACTAGCCGTATAAAGCTAGCAGGGAAGTGCAGGGAACCAAAACTGCAGTTTAACCCTACAGCCAACAGGAAGGAAATAGTGGTTAACAGGAACAAGCATGGACGTTAACAAACACAACATAAGATGACACAATACAAAACATTAGTGGACACAGCTGTATCATGATGTATGTCCAGCTCCTATTAATAGGCATTTTACTTATCACGTGATGCAAACCACTGTTGAAAGAGCAACAGGCCTTCCGTTTCCTACAGCCCATATGTTGACATAAGCCCAGTTGTTACAAGAAGGATACTGACAAGCTAGTCTATAAGTCTATAAAAAAGGTACAGTATTTCAACACACAGTGCTAACCCTGATCTCTTGTAGTAGTCCTACTAATGCAGTAGGCCTACTACATAATACAAGACTCGTATGCTGCCACTGCAATTGGTATCTGATATATGGTTGATCTCAAATTTAAATGTGACAGCTCAGTGATTATAATCATCAATAGCATTCACAACAAACAAGGGTTTGTTCACTACCGAGAAGGCAGTCAATAAATACATTTTAACAAATACTCAAATAGTGTACGGCTGCAATTCCCGCACACTGTAATATGGAGTATAAATGTGTATGCAAAAGACAGCTTTCTTGCTTTGCATATGTCTTTCACACGGAACTTGCGGAAAAAACGCATGCACAAAACACATGTACTGACACAAGAAAAGCAGAAAGAACAGGAAAAGTGTGGGACCGGCATTACCCAGGATTCTCTATGCTTCCTCTTTCTGAAGCCAGGTGGTTGTGCAAAAGCGAGAATTTTTTTTGTCCTTTGAGGTCCTTCAACTGGGCCATACATAAACCATTGCATGATGTCCAATAATATAACAATACCATGTGCACAGAAAAGAACTGCTGGATGTGTAAAAAGAGAGTGATTTTAGAGCTTTCACAGATTCTCCATATAGGGTAAAAGACCGTTTATCAGCCACCGAGTGGAATTTATGCAAATGTGGGTGCAACAAACCACACGGAGAGAGATACTTCCTCAATGATGTGGCATGACTACTCAGAACATGTATCAAGCTAGGCGACACTGTATGTGTGTGTACGTATATATGTATATATACTTGTCTTGCACATATGTTCATTTTTACTAATTTCTGCAGCTGTAACTGAACCATGTCAATAAAAATAACAAGAGACCAGTTTACATTTTGACCCATGACTCCTGAAAAAAACGTGGTTCATAAACTAGATTAAAAACAATTATTGTTGTCTATACATTTTTTGAAAATGTTAATAATATACAATATGGTTTGAATAATGTACATGAATTTCAGAATATCTGTTTGGTAGGTCCCCCTTTTGCAATAATGACAGGATGCACACAAGCATGGCACTCCACAGGTTGTGTGCAAAACCTGATGACCCCATATTATCCCAGCGTGATTTGACAATGAATCTTCAAACTTTCTGATTAGTTCCAGGTTTACGTGAAAATATTAGAGATTTTCAATGTGGTCTCAGACTTTTGGACCAAACTGTATATTTGATCTTAATAATCTCGCGACAAAATGACAGTCCTGGTCTAGTTTTAATATTATTATTACAACTTGTGAAAGTAACAACCTTAGACACACTGAGGATTGAAAAGTTAAATAGAGAAAGAGATAACAATCCTCCAGTATCTCAATAGTTCTGTCATAGGTAACTTATCTACTCCACATTGACTGCACACATAAAAATGGTTACTTCCTACTTTATGCGGGGCAAAAAACAGAAAAAGTCAAATCAAAATTGGAAAGGCAAAACACCTCTCTTATTAGGGCATAGCCAGGATTTAAACACCGTTTATGGATTTAACCCGTCAACCCAGGCCACGCAGATCCAAGCTAGCAGCTTTGTCTGGACTCCCAGCCTGAATGTTAAGGCGGGAACGTTTCTCCACACAGCGGTTTACCAGACACAGGGTTTTTCCTTGTCTGTCACGTCCCTAAGTAAACTAAACCCGCCCTAGCATGTCACGGCTAGCCACAGGCAGGCCTCAGAGACACCGGGAATAACAGGGCATATGTTTTTGCACATGTGCTCATCTGTGTGTCTTTGGGTAAGAGTACTGGTACCTGTCCTATCGCATGTGTGTTGCACAGAGGTGTGTGTTTGACTGTTGAGAATTATTTAAGATTTAAGTATCGGAGGGTGGGGAGAGAGAGAGATAGAGAGAGAGAGAGAGAGAGAGAGAGAGAGAGAGAGAGAGAGAGAGAGAGAGAGAGAGAGAGAG
>JAOEHI010052405.1:0-16734 GCA_025447815.1 Percopsis transmontana | reverse complement strand
GTGTGTGTGTGTGTGTGTGTGTGTGTGTGTGTGTGTGTGTGTGTGTGTGTGTGTGTGTGTGTGTGTGTGTGTATTGCTTTACAAACAAACTCGACCTCTTAAGAACACTCTCTCTGTTCCCTGTTTTAGTGTGAGAGTGCAGGCAGTGGTAACTCACCCTGAACCAACCCCCGTAGTCCAGATACTCAACCTCCCTCTGTAGCCACACTCGATATGAGCCATGAGAGGCAGACACACATACAGATACAGTACTGTACAACTGTATGTGCACACATAGTTTATACAGTATGTTAGATTGCATTGTTATACTTCTTAGTTTATCAATGCAAAATATAGAACTGGATATTATGGGGACAGGTGTTGTTAAAAAAGAAACCCTGTAGTACAATGCATTGAGAATTTGTTTTTCAACTTCTCAATGCATTGAGAAACTCGATGTTTTATGCCATGGTGGTGCTTCTTTTTTAAAAGTAGAAGCCCCACAGACCAGGCACTTACACACATGCATACACATCATGTCCTTTGCGATGACAAACACGAGTGCGTCAGTTACTTCTTCACGTTTGCTTTTCTGTTGTGTTGCTCTGCTCTGTTGGAGGTGAGGGTCTTTCTGCACACTGTTGTTTGTTTACTGTCCGCTCTTTTAAGTCCAAACCACTTCTACACCAACAAAGTGGAAATTTCTTGGCAATAAACTCATCCAGCTGTCAAAATCTCAGACACATGCTTCACAAATAGCAACTTAAATAGGGTGTGTCATGCATCCAACAGACTGCAGTTGACAAGGGACTAAATTGCAGAGTTTTTGAGTTTATGTCGTGCTGTTGCTTAAAGTTTATGTCACTACGACACGAAATTGTAAAACCATAGTTGTGTTTAAAATTACAAAGACACCGTCATGTCAGAAATTTCACACAGAGTTTGACATTAGAATGGTGGCACTGTTCTGGGGCGAACCCTGGTGTCGCTGTCCCAACCAAATAAACCAAACTATCGATCAATACTCAATCATATACAGACGGACACACAGACACATGAACGCACCTATAACACAACCGCTACCCCAGCTGGCGTCCTCTCACCCACCCAGGACCCTTCTAGTGAACTAAGCTAGCCAGCGCCTGGGGAGGCAGCGGGAATGGGAGTAGGCATAGCCACTTCCAATGTGTTCTACGCTCCAGTGCCTCTGGTTCTCACTTGTTTCAAAGTGTGTTTGCTGCAGATTGGGGAGAAATGTCGAGAGGTCGGGTCTGATGTGCCTCTTGCGCTGGCCCCCTCGGTCCACTCAGTCCAAGGTTGAACAAGACACACACGGAGCAATTCTAGAGGTTGTTTAGCTGGAATTTCACCGCTGGGTTGCAGAGGGAAGGGAAGACGGTGTGGGGTGGGGGGAGAGGAGGAAAGGAGTGCAGGCTTAAGAGGACGGCTCGCTTCCTTTTCTCCCTCTTTGGAGCAGAATTGAAAGCTTATAGAAAAGCCGGGATTTTCTATACGTGTCAGTATGAAACATAGGCCGGGTTTACAGCCAAGCAACTGGGGGAGAGATGATTGTAGCAGAAGGGAAAGCAAGTGACGAAATTATGTGTTTGTCTGCGTGTGTGTGTACGAGCGTGTGTGTTTGTTAAGTGTGTGTGCGCGATACGCAGGGTATTGATATGCTGGGAACGAAGCTCGGAGCAGATGGACGGAGCAGGCTGGCCCTGCTATGTCGCTCCTCTAAGCTCTGGCTCTCTCCTGCTGTCCCCTCGTCTATGGACACACACCCACGCACACAACACACACACACACACACACACACACACACACACACACACACACACACAGCAACTGTGCTGAGCCCAGATCTTTCCAAGTCAGACAAGGAAGATGGTTCTAGGATAAGAAACGTCAGATTTCCATCATTAATAACCAGTTAGTGGGTCCGATATGATGCTGGTGTGGCTGTGGCAGATGTTACTGGCTAATGAGACCTACCAGAAGAAGAAGTCCTCCAGTGGCACAGGCTGAATAGAAAACAGGGATGGGGCATGGCGGAGTGGAATGATGGGTAAAAAATAGAGTGTGCACTTGGGTGTAGAGGAGCAGGGAAGGGAGTGATAGCGAGAGAAGAAGAGCAGAGGGAGGCATGATCGCATTATCATTCCGGGAACGATGCATCGGGGCAGATGGACGGATAAATCTGACTGTGTACACTTCTGAGCTCGAAATTGCTCTCTCTCTCGCTCTCTCTTGCTCTCTCTCGCTCTCTCTCTCTCAGACGCCCTAAGACCCCTCTCCATGGTGGAGGCAAGCTGCCTCACTCCCACTCTCTCTCTCTCTCTCTCTCTCTCTCTCTCTCTCCCTCCATCCTTCTCTCCCTTTGCCTCCTGCTCCTTATTGCTCTTCTCATTGCTGCTGTTGTTATTCCCCCTCAGGAAGGGGGTTGGGGGGGGGGGGGCAGGGTATCTAAGGAGTGGGGGTAGCAAAGTGCAAGCACTGGTGAATTGCTAATGGGCTATCATAGTGGTCAGGACGGGTAGCGAGGAGCCCTACTGGAGGTCTAGGGACCATTAAAGAAACGTCAACTCGGCATTGGTACGGCGGGAATTATAGGTCAGTGGCCCGGCTACGTTTCTGGGCTCCTATTGGTCGGAGCGTCAGGCCGTAATCTGTCACAATCCTGTAGTTGCGGTCGCCGCACGGGGAGCTTCCCGGACCCTTCAGACAGGCTGAGGGCGATCCACACGTGTGCCGCTCTGTTGTGTGTGTGTGTGTGTGTGTGTGTGTGTGTGTGTGTGTGTGTGTGTGTGTGTGTGGAGAAAGAGAGAGGGATAGCGAGAAAGAGGGAGAGTGTCTGTGTGTGCATATCCTACAGTAGAACTATAAAATTACTAGAAGCAACAAGCCTGCTTGTTCCATTGACATACATTGAAGACAGCCATGTGGCAAAATGTAAAATGGCTCCCGATGCTTTTTACGTAATATATCTCCACAGCGGGTCAAAATAAAAGGACGACGTACTGTATGCAGTTCTGTGGTTTACACTTGCAGAGGTGGGTTGCTTTTATTTCAAAATCGGTCTCCAAGACTCTGCTCCGCGCTGCCGGCCAAAGGCGTCAGTTATTGGCTGGTTATAGGCTTGAATATTTTAAAAGAAATATATAATTTCTAGGCAACGATGGACGGTGCGCTTGCTCTGACATAATCTTAGATATTATATTTCATATATCTAAAAGATACACTGGCAACAACCTTTTGGCGGAGTTTAATGGCTTTAGATGAACGTTGCAGTGAATGGAGAACGCTCCACAATGGCCTTCAAGACAGAATAGAACGCTGTGCATGCACCTGTGTGTTCAGCGTGTGCACGTTCCTCGGCGCGTTTGCAGGGCGGTACATTGTGTCCACCGCGACTCCTGAGGACACTCTCCGCTGGTCCGGCGGTAGATAATCTTCAAAGCAAACAGGGAGTCAGAGGGAAGACAGGGAGCACGCTAAAACATGAAAGCCTCGCCACAACTCTACAGCTGTAATTTTGTCACGGAAACACATCCTCTGACATTTCTTAACGTCCCACTCGTTGCGGGCCCCCCTCGCGGCGCGCTGCACGCTGGGAACCGGCATGAGGTTGCCCTTCTGAATCCGCCGGGTTGCGATGCTATCTCTCTCCCAGCGCCAGTTCCTCAAAAATGCAATGAGGAGCGTAGACCACATCAAACAGTGAGCGCACATACACACACACACGCAGATGAACAGACAGGGAGGGAGGCCCACCAAAGGCTTAAGCCACCAGTGTGTTGTGCAGATAAGATTCATTAGATAGTTGGGCCAATGCATGAGGGAGGTAAAGCGGGTGGAAGAGAGAGAGAGAGAGAGGGAGAGAGAGGGAGAGAGAGAGGGGGGGGAGAGATGGGGTTTGCTGCAGCTCCAGCATTTGTTGACACAGATTTACAATGACTCTCCCGCTGCTTCGCGCATTACAGTAACACGGCATGTCAATAGCTCTCTGAGCTTGAAAAGAAGCCGTGCCAAAGATGTCTGGGAGTGATGCCCTTCCCCTGATAACCAGCACCGCTCATAAGTCAGGCAGGAAGCGAAGAGGAAGAGAAGAAGGAGCTTTATTTTTGTAACTTTCTCTTTCTTCATTTTTCAATTTCCCCCCTTCTCTGTGGACATCTCTACATCTTCTCTAATGTCTTTCAATCAGTTATGTTTTTCTCCGTTTTTTATCACCCTTTGCACTCCTTTTTTTTAACCTCCTTGTCTCGTGCACTCCGAACCGCTCTCACTGCCTCTCCCTCCACCTCTCTTTATCTCTTGGATGCCCGGCTACGGGCTCAGTAGGACAGGATTTAGGCATTAGCTCAATCCCCCTATCTACTTCCCCCCATGATTGCACACACTGTTTCTGTCACCCACATACCCTAGTGGGCTGCACCAGCCTTGTAGGGCTCAGTGTCCCCCTATATAAATGCCAGGGGAGAGCTTAAACTCCACGAGACAGGCTGACATAGTCAACTGGAACAGCGGCCCTCAAACCGTGGGTCGGGACCCCAGAAGGGTCGCAGGATGCTTTTAAGGAGATTTTGACATAATATTATAAGGAGATTTTGACATAATATTATTAATCACAGCATTTCTATTACTGTATTATTATTATTATTATTATCATTATTTCTAATAGTGTTTATCAATATACATACAGTGCATTTAGTTGTTTATATAATATACTTTTATACTGTCATGTTATGCCATTACAATAAGTGGTTCATCGCTTCTTTTGCTCGGTTACAGGTCAAAGTGCTTGAGAGACACTACAGAGTCTGTCTCTGTGACACTGCCATAGAGACTGAGGTTAACAGTCAAAGTCTAACAGGATGGCGCAGCAGCCTACGCAGATCTCCCAAGCCAGACATTACCCATCAGCGCTACAAGAACAGGGCGTGCGCCCCCCTGGTCCGCTGAGTCACGGCGCGCCCCAAATGAGGTGGCTTTTGATGTGTGACATTCACCTTCATGAAATCTTGATGGGAGCCAAGGTCTGTTGTCTGTCTAATGAGGGCTGCAGCAGACGGACTAGCCGGCTAACCACTTCAGCTACCAGAGCTATTACTGGAACACTTTAGTGAAGTATTCTGGACTCCGTTCTACAGATGGATCCCAGGCTGTTACAGGGAGGGAGTTTATGTTTTTTATGGGTGGGGATACACAGGAGATTGGATCGCATCAGACACCAGAAGGTCCTGATGGTCTTAATCTGAGATGCTGTTGTGCTGGAGTGTGTTAGTTGTAGTGATACTGCGTTTTGCACATGTTTCTGAATTAGCTTCAGATACTGCTAATTGGGAGCATTACTGGGTACATTCTACCAAACGATTTGCACAATATGTCCAAAACAAGATTCAGCATTCAGCATTAAAAATAAATGTGTATGCTATGTAATTTAGAAATACATTATATGTTACAATTACCAAGAAGTAATTTTTTAGATAATAGCTGTTTGCAAGTGTTTGGGAATATGATTCTGCCGACTCCTCCAGTGGGAATCTGCCAAGCTGTAGGCGCGTGGATCTGTCAGTCCATCTAAGCTCCCCTCGAGCTGTAACTCATGTTGGTTCTGATAGAAATCCCTCTGCTTATAGCGGCAGCGATCGCCTCAACACTGGCTGAAGCCTCTTATCAACAACGCCACACTGCGGCCAGCAGTGCATTTTTGCACATGGGCAAAATACACTACTGTATGTATATACAAATGCTCACCTGCACGCATTGAGGTACACAAAAACATATATACGTATAGTCTAGAAAGTTCACACGCGCTCACACACCAGCACACGCATAACATTTCACAATGTGGTGTCTTACTATCATGCCATAGATGCAATTTGTCGAATTCGCCTCTAAATTATTCATAGCATTGAGAAAGACTCCAATAGGCTGGGTAAAATAAACTACTGTATATTGTTACGTGTTTGTTGTTAATGTTTTAATATAGAGCTGCCCCAGCATGTAATACATGCGCACATACAAACACATACACATATATACACACACAATCTGACAATTCTGCATTTCGTTTCCTGGAGAAGCATCTAAATAATACTGAGAAAGACTCTTGGCCTAAATAAGACACAATATATGGTTATTTCAAACGAATACGCACTGAACTACAGTACTGTGGTACTTATAATACACTATAGTAATGAGACTGAGATTGTAAAAATGCCACACACCTCCTCCTATCTATCTCCCAACTGTTTATTTTCTCTCTCACTGCGCCCCCCGTGTCCTTCTCCCCTACTGTATACAGTAGAGATTTATTGGCTGAGCCCAGGGCCCCGGACAGTCACCACTCAGCACTCTCTCAAATCAATAATTGGAAATATTAATTATAACAGCAGAGACGGCCCAGTCAGATGGGGGCTGTTTATGCTCCTCTAAGAGCGTAGTGTGGCAACTTGAGCTCCGATGGCCCACTAATACGTATTAATGACCCCAGGATAACCATTACTCTATATTAAACCTGAGTAGAGCCCAGAAGGCCTCATATGTGCTGCGCAGCTATAATAGCTGTTTCCGTCTCAGCGCTGCACTGTAGAAAGTGCATGCTGCATACTACCGTAAGGTAATCTTCTCAGAGACAAGTTTATGGCAAGGTTTATGGTATTTGGGCTATCTGCGGTCCCCATGTTGCAAGTGCCCTTTTTGGTGGGAATAAGTCACATGCTTGAACAGTGAATGCTCCCAGACAGTATTTTTACCATCTAAAGGGTTTTAACATGGGCTTTAACATGGGTTTTAACTGGAACGCTGTATAGCTCAGTTCTACTAATCCTGACTAGTCAGGAAGACTCATTACTGGACTGGACTGGACTAGATACAGCCAACGGTGGTCTCTAAATCCTCTACGTTGCTAACAGGCCACGTCCAGCACAGCTCCCTGACATGCTCTATCTAATTTGAAATAAGACAGTGATATATATTCTGTGGTCAGAGTCCAAGGCCTTTGGTCTTTTTTACAGTTTCTGTAGAAAGAATACTGCAAACTCAGCCAAAGTTTGCACAAAAAGAAGCACAAAAAGAGTGGAAAATAACAAACCCTAGTGGACTTAGAGCCATATAAGTTATATACACTGCTCAAAAAAATCAAGGGAACACATAATCATCCCAGTATAACATCAAGTCAATTAAACTTGAGGGATATCAATCTGTCCAGTTAGGAAGCATAAGTGACTGTGAATCAATGTCACCTGTTTAGGTGGAAATTAAAGTGACAACAGGTGCACTGGAGAGGCAACAGCAAAACAACCTCCAAAAGGGGAATGGTATTGTAGGTGGTGGCCACAGACAACTGCTCTCTCCTTATTTTCCCTGACTGATTCTTCTCTAGTTTTGCGTTATGCTAGTGTCTTTGTTACTACTGGTAGCATGAGGCGGTACCTGCAGCCCATTCAGGTTACACAGGCAGTCCAGCTCCTCCAGGATGGCACATGCATATGTGTTGTCACAAGAAGGTTTGCTTTGTCTCCCAGTACAGTCTTAAGAGCATGGAGGAGATACCAGGAGATGGGCCATTACACGAGGAGAGCTGGACAGAGCCGTAGAAGGGCAACAACCCAGCAGCAGGGCTGGTACCTGCTACTTTGTGCAAGGAGGAACAGGAGGAGCACTGGCAGAGCCCTACAGAATGACTTTTCAGCAGGATCCAAGGGCCAACTGCACCGACGTAAGGTCTAAAGATGGGTCTGAGGATTTCATCGGTACTTAACAGCAGTCAGGGTACCATTGGCTAGCACGTGGAGGTCTGTGCGACCCTCCAAGCATATTCCTCCCCAGACCGTCACTGACCCACTGCCAAACCGGTCATGCTGGATGATGTTGCAGGCAGCAAGAGAACGTGTTGCCAATGTTGGACCTTCCAATTCTGGTGTTTTCTGGCGATTGCCAATCGAGCTGCACGGTGCTGGGCTGTGAGCACAGGTCCCGCTAGAGAAACATGCACACCAGTAGCCTGCTGGAGGTCATTTTGTAGGGCTTTGGCAGTGCTCCTCCTGTTCCTCCTCTCACAAAGGAGCAGATATCAGTCCTGCTGCTGGGTTGATGCCCTTCTACGGCCCTGTCCAGCTCTCCTTGTGTAATGGCCCATCTCCTGGTATCTCCTCCATGCTCTTAAGACTGTACTGGGAGACACAGCAAACCTTTTTGGGACAGCACATATGGATGTGCCATCCTGGAGGAGCTGGACTGCCTGTGTAACCTGAATGGGCTGCAGGTATCGCCTCATGCTATCACTAATGACAAAGACACCAAAACAGGTGACAGGTGATTCACAATCGCTTATGCTTCCTAACTGGACAGATTGATATCCCTGAAGTTTAATTAACTTGGTGTTACACTGTGATGATTACGTGTTCCCATTTTTTTAGCAGTGTATATAAGCAGTGTATATAATCACAAATACTAAGGTTATGTGTAAACGCTAAGGATATGTGTAAATTCCAGTCCAGAGATACTGTACAGTACATTATGTGCTGTTGGTTTGGGGGCTTCTATCTAATTCTCTCTATAGAACAGCAGTGGACTAGCGCAAACAGCTTTAATTCAGCTGACTGGAGGCTTAACTGGACAAATATGGCTTCTCCTTGAAAGCATATGGAACTAAGGAATTGTTAAAGCCCTTAGCAGTACAGTTTGAGGAGAGGCAGCAGGAAAAATGGAATGAGGTTGGAGGGGCAAGGACTTTAAATCATGACCATATGATGTAACTGATACAACAGCAATATTTCCTACCAATTAGGTTGAATAGCTATTTTGTAGGTTGTAAAGCCACTGGTTTTACACATTGCAGTACATTTAGATGACTTTTGCAATAGTGAGACACACTGCTTTTACTTTATTCAACAATATTCACCTAAAATCATCGAATGTCCAGACCGGCAGAAAACTTCTCCCGGGAGGAATCTGTCAAAAATTATGTCCTTGTTCAGGAAATGTAAATGTTGTTCAGGAAGTGCATATTCGCCAAGTGCGCAAATATGGCACATCGAATAAACCACCATGATACACGTGCATATATTTTGTAAGGACATTAATTAAGGACATTAGTCATTAGATGAATTATTCACAAAATAGATCACATAACATACACAAATGTGGCGTGTGTGATTTTGGATAGGTATGTGCTTAGTGCACCTTCGCCAACACCCCAGAAACTACCACACAACGCCTGCATCTGTCCTAAGACGTGGTCTGACCAGGCAAAGGCGCTAACACAATATCTGGTTTTATTTAACACCAAACTAGCAATTCGCCACCTGATTTTTGACTGACACACACTCTACTGCGTCTCCACGTCCCGAGAAATTAGCAAACACGCCCAGGTGAAAGAAAAAACAATTTGCGCCCAACAAAATTGTCATTACGGCTACATTAGCGTTACCACCAGCCTTGCGCCGCCCGGAAACTAGAGCCCATTATGTCAAGCCAGCCGACTGTATATTTGAGGTATATGACCAAAAGCAAACAATACCCTCACTCTCCCCAATAGGCCAACCAGCTACTAATAGCGGTATGTGTGTTTGAGCAAGTGCATTTGCTCCTGTGAGAGGGTGTTTGTGTGTGTGTGTGTGTGTGTGTGTGTGTGTGTGTGTGTGTGATTGTCCAGATACAGTGTTTACTCGGTGCAGCTCTACTGCCAAGTCCTTTTCAGGGTGCGTTTAAATGTGAAAGGCAGGAGGGTGGAGTTTGAGCGGTAGAAATGCCACTCAGCTGCAGAGCAATCTTATCTAAGTGTTGCAGGCAGCTCTCGCTCGCTCTCCCTCTCTCACTCTGTGCATGTGTGTGTTTGTGTGTGTGTGTGCAAGAATGTCTCCCTCGCAGTTCTCTCCATCACCTTACATTACTTGTCCTCTCTCTTCCTAAGGTTTCCTCCCTCCGTCCCTGGCTTGTTGAATGGAGGAACAAAAGACATCACAATTATTACTATTGTGTTGTTGTTTAGCAGGGTTAGCATTCTCTCCCAGCTTGCTAGCGTCACTCTGGGTGGGTTGAGCTCCCAGCGCCAGCCCACAAGGATAGAGAGAAAACAACTAAGTCCTGCTGCACCACCGGCTTAATGAATGGTCTCCTTGGCAACGGCAGCACTTTATAAATTGTATTGTGTCCATGCCCTGTTTTTTTGTTTTGTTTTTATGTTTGTGTGTGTCTGTATGTGTGCGAGTGTACAAACGTGTGCTCTGAGCCGCGCACTCTTACTAAAATTACACTATTTTTTCATATACTTGTACAAGCGAAATGTAATGAACTGAGAGCCATGAATAGTGACTGTTCAAGACCATAATGCATTGCTCTTGGGAAAATAAATGGACCATTAAGCTGGCATGTTAGAGGCAGAACAGTAACTAGCTTTAGAGAATGCTGCCACCCACACACAGACACCCTGCAGAGAAGCCTGAGACCATGGCATGGTGGAAGAGACTTCACTTCGCTCTCCATTGCAATATATAAACAATGATACATTTTATGGGTAGGAAGAGATCTTTGCTCAGTTTCTACAGGAGTAGAAGGGGATAAAGCTGTATTTAAATTTGAGGATTTGTCCGGGAGATGTTTATATCTTGCTTTAAACACGTGTGCCATAGTGTAGTGGTTAAGTCTGCAATCTATCCATACAGTACATCCTTTGGAGTAGGGCACCCTGAAGTATGTTATTAGCATATACTTTGCTTGCACGTGTATAAAGGGAACAAGCCGGACAGGAAGTGAGCAATGAAACAAAGGGTTTACACTTCACCCTTCAAAAGCACAACATCCCTGTTTCCCGCAAAGACTTAGCCAGAGTACTAGTTATTATTTACGGTGGGTACATTTATGGAATAATTCCTGTGAGCGAAGGTTACTCTGTTCCTCAAGGTCAAAATGGATACATTTAGCACTTAATGAATCGGGCCGGGTCTCTCCCCCATATATCAGCATGTTATTAAGACATTTTAAAATCCCATTATGGTGTTTCTCCTTGAACAAGTCATGCTTTTATTGGACTGCCCTGTCTTTAAAGCTGACCTTTCCAGCTCTGCTCTGGAATTGGACAGAAATAAAGATACATGATCACAAGGGGGGGAGAAATCTATATATTGTGTGCATATATATTGTACTCTTACAGTTTTCAGTGACATGAGAATGGTAAATGTTTTTGAGCAGTAAAAAATGCTTCAATCTGCGCTACAGATGGCTGAAAGGGCTGTGAACGGCAGGAGATTACTTTTTATATACCAGTAATCTTGTTATAAATTGACACAGTTCTTGGACCCGTTTCATTAGAAATCTGCCTGCTTCATTATTATTAAAGCTATTTGTTTTGGAATGAGACACGGGAGGATGGAGGGAGGGAAAGGGAAAACAAGTAGAAGGAATAAAGCAGGAATAATAAATAAGTATTAGTTATGCCCCCCCCCCCCCCAACAGATTTGTTAACATACACCAGACTTTTGTGTGTCACTGTATTTCTATGTCCATGTGTGAATGTGTACTAGTGTATGCACATCCATGTGTGTGTGTGTTTTAATTAACCATATGCAGTACATTTAAATACAAGTTTCTCCAGAAACTGTGGCAAATGTAAATTTAGACTTAAACTCAACTCGAAAACAACTGGAAAACGATTCCAAACTTTCTAACCCTGAAACTTTCTCTCCAAACAAATGCTTAGATAAAACTGCTCAGCCTTAACGATAATAATGAAAAAAAAATAGGGAGGTAAAAATGAGGAACGGGAAGAGCGTGACACAAAGGCTGTGATGACAGAGGCATCTAATCCAGGCAATGCCATTCTTATCAGGCTCTAGTGGATTAGCGTGAGCCTCCTAACCAGAGAATCCTTCCCTGCCAGACACTCTCCTCAGCCCAAGGGCCTGGATCAATAGGCCAGCATTGATCTCTCTCCTCCTGTGGCTGCATTCACTTTTATTAGGCCTGCTTTGGCCTCTCTCACTCAAACACAGACAGACAAATGCATACACATACACACACACACACACACACACATACAAAGCCTCACCAGTGTCTGCGTGTGTGTGTGTGTGTGTGGCCTGGACTAGGGGTTCTCAGCCTTTTATTACCCATGTATAGACACCCACAGCTTGCGCCCCCACTGAGGTGGCTGTGTGAATGAAGAAGGAAGTGCCAGTTTTTTTTGTTGCTTCGCAGGCAGGAAGCGAGGCTACATTTTTCTTGCTAGCGAGGCACTTTGATCAGTATCTTGGAACAGCTGTTAGTAAGGGAGAGCGGGCCTTGACACCTCTGGTTTGCTGCCTGGCGCTAACAGTGACAGCTCCAGTCACCAACACTAACCTCTTGTTGTTCTTCCTCCTCCAGATGACTCGCCCCATCCAGGTGAAACCAGCCGACAGCGAGAGCCGCGGAGGTAGTTGTCTTCTTTTCTTCTTCATTTATTCATGCCGCCTTTCATCCACTCTATCTGGGTTATTTTATATCTTTTTCTCCAGTCTCAGGGTTTTCAAATTCTCTCTTTCCTCACTGATAAAGTACAGCCCCCACAACACACCCTTTCTATTTCTCTCTCTCTCTCTTTCTCTCACAATGTCTCAATCCATTTGGAATCTGCTGGTTTAATTTACTTTAAAATTGGTTGTGTTGGCAATATGGAAGGCTTCGATGGGCCTCTTTGTGGCTCCCTCCCTGAGCCAAGTGTATTGTCTAGCCACTGTAAATTAAATAGCGATTATACTCGATACGGGAAGGACAACTTAGCAGAAACCCACACTGTGCGGTCCGTGTCTGTTTGAAACAAGAGAGTAAACAGCATACAGCAGGGAAAAGTAGAGCAGCAGTGTCTCGGCTTGCCAAACAATCAATAAATGTGCAGGGCCCCTGCCAAGATCCTCGTTACTTGGCCTTAATTCTGTCGTCTTTGATCTCTTGCATTTTAGGAGGCTTTCATTTACTCACTGCCGTGCTGCATATATGTTAATTTGATGAGGAAACATCCTTCAGGTCACCGGGAGACACAATGAACCTTGATGTGGTGGTGTTTTTATTTTTATTTGCGTCGTGCGTGTCGAGCTGTGATGGAGGGACAGGCGGAGGTTCTCTATTTTCGACTAGATTTCGTTTTTTTAAAACAACAGCAGAGCAGGAGACATTTGTTTTCTGCCTCTCACGGTGGAAGGAAGGAGATTAGCGGGAGGAATTAAGGCAGGGAGGGAAAACGAGCAAACCATGCCAAGTTGGTCCAGATGCTGTGCTCCACTTCCGAGGCTCTACCTTAGGAACCTCTGTATGTGGTGAATTTATGGTGGGGGGGCGTTGCTCAGAGCACAGTGTAACCCCCAGAGACACATAAAGGAAAGACTAAAAAGGACCTCTCTCACTCTTTGTTCTGTGCTCTCTCTCTGTCTGTCTCTCTCTCTCTCTTTCACTCCCTTCCTCACTCTACTCTCCTGGTTTTTCTTTTCTCTCTAATCGTCAAGCCAACGAGTGGCGAGACAAGCACAGGGGTCTTGTGCTGTCAAGATTGATGCCCCCTATAGCTGCATTGATTTTGCCATTGTGGTGCTATGTGTCCACATTAACAATGACACTCAGCCGTCTCTTTACTTGGCTGTGAGTGGCTGGTTTTAGAACTCCCCGGGCACTCCGGTCAGTGTGGGGGCTCCTCATTGGCTGGCCATTGGGACCCCACTGTGGGACAAATGAGTACTGGAGCAGACCTGAGAGTTGCACATCATCTTAAATGAACAGCTCAGAGTGGTGCCACAGGGGCAATCAAACACTCTCGTGACTTTAACGGGGAAATAGAGCGAGGTGGAAAGGTCTTTGCTTTTTTTTTCTTTTTTTTTTTAGCTCTGAATTTCAAGCTAGTTCTGTTTTAGCTGGCCTGATTTCTACGGAGGGTAATATTTTGCAAAATATTGAATTTTGTGTTCTGTTAACATTCAGGTCTGCCTCAGGCTGGCCTTGCTATTGCCTGTGGCAGCTGTTAGTTGATGAACTGTTCGACTTCTCTTCTGTGGCCTAATTCTAGTGTCCGGACCCTGTGTGTAGATTAGAAGATATATCAGCTTCTCCTTTGGAAATATGCAGTCCTAATTTTGCACTTAATTAACCCATTCATGTTTTTTAATGTTTTTTTCTTCACTTTTTTCAGTTGTTTACAATTATGTTAGTTTGAGTCTCGTTATGCCATACTAACCAGTCCAAATCAATAGCTTTAAATATATAACCATCCTCCCATGGTGAGCACCATGCTAGCACCAGAGGAGGCGGGAGTGTTAATTAGCCTTTTAGTGCCGAGGAGCAGGGGACACCGGCAATGACCCTGGGAATCAAACCCAGCCTGCTCTGCCTCCTGTGGGTAGGCCCATGGTTGTGTGTGTGTGTGTGTGTGCGCGCAATCGTATTTCTCAATGCACACATGCACACACACACTTTTGCACAAACACACACATACACTAATTAGTCCTTTAATCTCATTACAGGGAGGACAGGTTAGATGGCTTGTCCATTAGGGAAAGGCCTGGTTCTTTTATGCCTACTGGACCCCTGGTCCTCCAGGAGCCATCCCCCGGTTATATGGTTACGTACCTACAGCAGGGGGACAGGGTACAGTATAATTATTACTACTGCGGTAGAAATTGAAACTGTGCACTCAAGAGTCATCAAGCAGGACTGATCCTGCTCATTAAGGAAGGATACTATATAGCTACAGTACTACAATGCAGGTTTCAACAAAGACAAGGATAAATACGCAAATATGAATGGCGTCCACGCAATTCTGATGGGGGTTTCGACTTCGCTTAATTGTGATATCTGAATGACTTGCATCTGGTTTTATCAGTAAAGAAACCTGCTTCGGTGCCGTGCATGAACCAGCGCTTGCTGTATAGAGATTAATGGAAAATATACAGTAGAGTAAATCCAGCCAAACACAGTCCGTCAACCCCTGCTGCCGCCTAACAAAGACATGCTGTGAAATGAATATTAATGGCCAATCACCTCGCTAATCTAGGAGAACAGCAGCCGTCGGGCCGCTGAACACAATAAGCCACCAGCGCTGTGCGCGGCTCGGGGCTGCGAGAGAGATGACGATTTGAGAGGCGCAGCTAAGAGACGATGGGTACCTGTCGCCCCTGGTTCCCCTCACAGGTCTGTGATATGAAATAGATTGATTTTACTTCACATATGGTGCCGGTGACTGGCAACTGACTGCTGCTGATATCTCGGAGCACAAACGTAGGATAAATCTACTTTAAACCCTAGAGTATTTATTTCCCCCCTAAACTCTAGCCTTATACTGTTCCACCTATGTCTTACCCTGTAAGACATAGGTGTGTTATATCTTGTTATAACTGTCTTAGTGTGTATTTATGGTCCATGTGCATGCAAAACTTTGTCCAATTGCGGTGTGAGTTATGCCAAAAAAGTGGATCCTCTCAACCGAAAGGTTTCATTGTTTCGGAGGTGAAATAACTGGTTAACTGGTTAGGTATTATGTATATACTATATGGAAATGCACTGCCCAAAAGTTAGTTAGTTAGTATTAATAGTGTTAATACTAGATCGCACACATCCCTACTTGTAAATAAGAAAGATTTCCCACTTTAACTGCCATATTTCTAACTATCTCTGCTGTTTTCACAGCTCTAGCCAGTGTTCAGATGTAGGGAGGCCGTCCAATGTGCAGTGAGGCCCAGAGCTTGTCGAGAAAGAGCAAAGTGCGTTAGCTGTCAGCTGGGCTCTGTTGGTGTTGCAGCAGAGCTCCAGCCCACCGACGAGGCCTGGATTAGAAACAGGCTCTGGCTTTGTGAAGCCGGCCCTGTCGCCCACCCACACACCTACGCAGAGAGGCCAAACACATACTGTACATAACCGCACGGCCACGAGGCACACGTGCACACACACACACACACACACACACACACACACACACACACTGGATCAAAACACATGGACACGCACACACGCATTGGAAAGTTGGAAGTGGCTGATAATAGGAACACATGTTTGCACCCACATACATGCACATGAATAGCCTACAAAGGAGTATACGCGCGCGCACACACACACACACACACACCTACACCTACACCTACACACACACAAAGACACACTACACTTGTTTAGGGAATGGGTCAATTTTCCTTTCAGCGGCTGCGCTTCGCTTTGAAGGCCAAGCATCACTGTTGTGTTCTGTTACTGTTGTTTACTCCATGTGAAGGACAATAAGATGGTTTGCTACAGCTCACTGAGATGTGACGGAACACAGAGAGAGAGAGAGAGAGAGAGAGAGAGAGAGAGAGAGAGAGAGAGAGAGAGAGAGAGATGCACTAGGTCCGATTGAAAACAAGAGAAAAATAAAATAAAAAGTAGACTAGATGGAGGGAGGGGGGGGGGACTGCATGCTCTGCTGCTGCTCTGTGCTGGGGTTTTGATGATGAATTTATCTGGTGGAAAACACAACGGAGAAGGCCATGTATTAAACATCAGTGGTGCTCTGCTCGCCTTACTAAAGAGCAGCGCTCCCGCATCAGAGGCGCTCCATAATGAAGCAAGCAAGGAAGGCCTGCGAGCGCCACTGATGCTTCAGAAGAAAATACGGGAGAATTAGATGAAGATGGTAAGACAGAGAGAGAGAGAGAGAGGAGAGAGAAGGAGAGAGAGGGAGAGAGAGAGAGAGAGAGAGAGAGAGAGGGAGGGGGGGGGGGCTGATGAGCAAAAATATGAATGGAGAGAGAGATA
>JAOEHI010052404.1:0-16786 GCA_025447815.1 Percopsis transmontana | reverse complement strand
CCAATGTGTGGTATTTCAGCTCTCTTTTGACATTTTCAGTGAACTATGTGGAATATCGCAATGTATCGTGATGTAATTGTATTGTGACCCTTGTATCGTGATATGTATCGTATCATGAGGTCCTTGCCAATACCCAGCCCTATTTAACATACAGTAAACATTCTGTCAGTTGAAAGTCAGTGCACTTTTTTCTCTACAGTACATGCCCTAACTTTATTGGCTATTTGACTGGGAGTGGGTGGATAGGTCAGAGGTCACTGGTTACATTGATGAAATAAATGCCAAAAACTGACTTGCTTGGTTTACATGATGATTTTTTTCCATAGAGATTTTTATTTTATTACACAGTTGACCTATTTCAAAACATTTTCAGGACATTTTCAGACTTACCGTACTGACGCCTCGGCCCCTGTCCTCGCCATAGTTAGTCCCGAGGATTTCAAAGAAGATGTTGGGGTTTGTGCCATTGTCAGTGAACTCCAGAAAACTGGTGAGACCGCTAACCCCAAACTGGAAATGACAGAAAAGGAACAGTTAAAGAGAAAAGAGAGAGAGAAGGTTTACTAGCATAGACGTTGGAAGTAGGGCGGCGGAGGGTGTGGCCGCACCCCCCAATCGACAGCTTCCTTTTACTGCACCAAACGTTTATTCTTTTTTCGCTCAAATTTTCTGACTTTCATTTATGTCTTTCATATTTCCTTACAACATAAAAAATATATACTTTCATAGCCTAGTGGAGTGACTGTCAGAAATTAGCCAGTCTCCTCGTGTAGCCTATTGTATGTTAGTTTTAAAATGTGTGTGAAAAATTACCCAGTAGGCAAGAAAGCTTAGAAGCTCTACTTTTGATCTACAGTACTTTCCTTAAATTAAACATTCAAACAAAAATATTGCTCCAAAATTGATTAGGATTATGGCTAGAAAAGTTTGCTGATATAGACAAGCTATAAATTAGGCCTATGTCAAACTAACGGCAAGACCATAGATGTTTTTATACCAAACATAATGTAAAATAATGGTATGTTCGAAATTATAAGGTTTAGTATAATTACATTGAATAATTTAAGTGACATTACTAAATTTGTCTGAATTATAAAAGCCACAAGTGGTAGGCTAAATGAAGAGCCATTTGGGATCTGAAAGAGCCGGCTGTTATTGCTGAGCTGACGTCACCGCAACCCTCTTGGAGGCAGGTCCGGTGTGTTTTGGAACACTCGACGGTCCATCTCGGGCACGACTCAGCGCGTTTAAACTGGTAATGGAAACGCAAATTAACAGCGGCATAGTTTTACTCGGTGCGGCCAAAAGTTCCAATGGAAAAGCCCTGTTGCAGCTATAGATGTGATGCATATGGATAGTGCTGTCGATGTTCTTGGGCTACTCTGTAGTAGCCTAGGTTATGCCCTTTTGATGCACTGTTAAGTCATTTTTTTCACCGTATCTACTCTCTTTAACCTCGTACCGATTCCCATTACATTGCCTAAAATCACATAAGTTGAAGATACGTTTTTTTGATCCCTTATGTGCCCGCCCCCCACCTTATGTCTAACAGATCTGTGCCAGTAGGCTGCCAAAGATGTGAGGGGTACAGTAGTCTATAATGTGCGATGGGTGAAGTAATCCATGCTTTATCCATTTTTTTAGTAGGCTAGTTTAGACCCAGATGCTATTAGGCTATGCCTATGCCTTTCAATCAATGTATTATAAAGTTGATGGTTTGCAGGTTGGGTCGGGATTGGGTGGTTGATCAACGCATATTTTTATGGGTCGGGCGGTGGGGAGTGGCTCTCATAATGGGTCGGGTGGGTGCGGGTATTATAAAACCCCTGACCCACGCATCGTTTTTACTATAGCTTTAGATAATTTGTTGAACGGCAAAAGAGACAAAAGTTAATCTATTTTTACAAGGTGTGAGAAATAGAGGTTACCATTGGTAGAAGTTGCACATGAAATGTCACTATCTTTTAACAAGTTCTGGAAAACAGGAGTGCAATTTGCCTTACTCTTACCAAATGGTCACTTTTTCGCCAGGGGCATGTTATGTACCTTTGATGATAGGTGTTAGCACAAGCACCCACAAACACACACATACAGTCATTTCCCCATCTTTGCCCTACCCTCCGGTAGTATGATATAGGTGTCTGCTCACCACGATGATTCATACAAGCATGTGTGTGTGTGTGTGTGTGTGTGAGACCAACATCAACAGACCAAGATGGGAAGTGAAGCGAGAGAGAGTGTGTTTTTATTATTACACACCACACACATACAAGAAAAAAACCTATTAGCATGCTGAGATACAGAGTATGCAAGCACCTAATTGGTCAGTTAATGACCGCTGACGGAACAGTAACGATGCTATACATGAAGCACAATTATCTTTCTGGTAATGGCACCCACATGCTGTAAAGGACGAGTCAATAGGGCGAGGGGAAAGAGTAAAAACAAGTTGAATAAGTTGAAAGTTTGAAAAATGTGCCGATTTTTCAGGACATGGCTCTGTGTTTATGTCATGCTTTCAGGTTAATCTCGTCTCCATGTTTTTGCAGAACATGCCAAACAATACCACCGACAGAGATACAGCCTGAAATAAGTATGTGTCATTAGCATAATGGCTCCATGTGCCAAAGTGATAATTAAACGTATACACAGACACCTAAACACGCACCCACACCCATGACGGGTAAAGGGCTGTGCTCTATAAACTGACACCAGTGCCAGGTTCTTGAGCACGGTAACTATCGCCCAGGGGTCTTGAACGCAGCAAGCGAGGGCTGGTTTAACAGCCGGGGCGGCTGAGGAAAGTGGTGCCAGCCTGATCTCAAGGTGAAACGCAGAGATATAGATATGAAAGCTGAAGGAGCGCATTTATTTAGTGCGAGGCGTTAATCCTAAATTAGTATTTCCCTTGCCGTCATTCAAACTGGCATCTCTGAAGTGGTACTTTATAGATCTCTAAACAGAGAGAGCTGATCTTATTGGATAGAACCGTGATGGAAGCTTTTTCAAGCCACAGAGAATTAGCTTGTGGGATTCTGGTCTCAAACTGAAGGAATGGCTCAAACGGACGTGTGTGGTTCCATACCTTTTTCACAGTGTCCAGCATACTTTTGCCTCCCTGCCAGGGTTTGGAGTTCTTCCTGATGCAGCTGAGACTAGCCATACTGTGCCACTTCCTGTCTTCCAACTTCCTGTGGAAGGTATTGGCCAATAGGAGCACAGTATCGTAGATGTATCTGTTGGTGATCTACAGACAAAATAAAGACAAAAGAGATATGTACAGTATATTGTATACATTTGATAATATGTAGTTTTATACTGTATTTAAAATTCAGCTCTATTGATTTTTATATAGACATAAATTAAGAATAATACTATCAGGAGACATCTAGCACTTTTGTATACACATGTTGTTGAGAAACTATGTCAGCGAAGGCAGGACAAAAAAGGTTTCTGATTCATGAAGGGGCTCAAACGAGGCATTATTTCATTCTGAACGGCGTGTGGATTTACATTGAGGTACGGAATCTTAACAAACGCATGCAAACCATTACACACTATCTTGTAAAGCTGTAAAGAGTGCATTCGTTAACCAGATGGATAGGCCCGTGGCACAAAACAATGGGAGAGAAGAGGAGGATGAGAGATAATCCAGTTGATCGATTGCCGTATGATTTATTGAACCTGTTGTTTCTATGTTAATGAGGGAATGATGAATAGAGAATAGCGCAGAAATATGCACGCAGTGTCATCACACGTGCACAGAAATATGCACACGCAAACACACAGAAACAAGAAAACACAAAAAAATAGAAAGAGGCCCATTATCCCCAAAACACTGTCTCTCATGTGTACTTTAACAAAACTGTGCTCATGAACATGTGCACGCACACACACACACTAGATATAGGGTATATAGATAATTGCAATATTTATGCTGGCGAAGTCAGTTCAGCATAAAGGTCACAGTAACTCATTAATGTGACAACACATTCATTATAGCTCTTAACAAATCAGTAAGACAAACGTCATTTATTTTTTCATGAGCTAATGATGTAATTAGGAGTAATTTGTCAGAACCATTCCTTCTTTCCAACTATCTCCTTCCCATTACTTTCATGTTCTCCCCGCTAGTTATAGCAGGTGTAGTGAGTGAACTAGGTTAGTTAAATAATCCTTCAGTAAAATAAGTTAGATGTCAAATCTAGCTAATGCATACTAAAGGTTGTGTTCAGATATCCACCATCTGAGAAACATGGCTTATTGAAACCGAGTCTGATCACGCATTACTGTGTGTTACCCATCCATATATACAGTATATACTCAATGTAGATCTTAGTATGTGTTTGTCTGTGTCTGTCTATTAACTATAGATTATATTGTTATTGTTTAAAGCATTATTTCTCTGTGGTTTCATATATTGGACAACTAATCACTCCTAAGTGTCAAGTCTCACCATTCTGATTAAAATTAGACTAATTAAGATGTTTGTCTGATTAATAAATAATATATATATTCTATACGATCAGATATAGTATAATTCCTATATTATAATTCCTATACATTATATAATTACTATAAATAATTGGTTCCATCCCATATATTGCGGTGGTGCCTAGAGGAATTATTAATTATGACAATTCATAATTAATAAACATATTCAATATTATAATAATTGTGAGACATACTCATATCCAGAATATAGAGGTCGATATTCTACAGTGGAATGCTCTCTTTGCCATGGCAACACATTGTCTTTCAGAATCTTCTCCTGTGGCCAACCAAATCTCATTACCATGGCAGCCATTTCCAATAGCTATGACTATAAGCTACATTACGTTTTAATTAATGTGGACACACTCTCATTACGTTTTCCCAATCAGAGGGCAAAGATGAGCAAATTGGGCTGAAAATATGCACATTTTATATTCCAAATAAAAACTACACAAGGAGATCGGTGTAGGGTCAACTAATAACTCAAATAGTTTTGTTGCGATTAGAGGGAAATCCAGATTAGTCACCACTTCATCAAATGCAGTCAGTCACAGTGAAGGTGATTTGGCAAACAGAAAATACAGATATTAATATTTGAGCATGGACTGCTCTATTCACCTTTTGCTTTTCCATGTCTCTCCTTCTAATTCAGTTATCTGGCCCCATTTATTTACTTGCCAGCTGTCTGTCTTGTCTGTTCGACCTCTGGAAGCAAGTCTCCAGGGAAACATTTACTGTTCTTGGGGGAAGAAGTTTCTGCACTCTAACCCTGTGTGTTTGTTTGTGTGTGCGCGTGTGTGTGTTGATGTGCTTCAGTGCAGTTTGAAATTACACTTCTTCTGGGCCTCCCTCTGACTATGTGCTGCCCCTTCCGTCTCTTTCGCGATCAATTTTTTGCCCCCCGCCCCCGACACACTTACCCCTGCCCTCTACACTAGTATGAACACAACAGCACTTCGACACAGGGAATAATGCCTTCATTGTGAATTGCATTGATTACATCCTTTTAAGCCCGACGAGGGTTAACAAAATAAAATAAATAAATATACAACTAATACCTGTAATATATTGGTGCTTACAGACTTTTATGCTTATGGATTAGAGGGGAGCTTTTCTTAATTTAGAATTACAGCAAGGCCTAAATCAGTGCTACTGTATGGTTAGTGATTTTATTGATTCATTTACAATTCAGTTACAATGGGTGGGGAGAAAAGGGAGGGAAAAGAGTAAGAGAGCTCATTCTGTCTCCTTACCATATTCAGTTTTCATGATCTATCTCCCTCTAGGGCCATGTGCATTCACATAAATCAATAGCAATATTTGAATCTCCTCTGGCTCTAATGTTCTTTCTACACTGTCCTCTTCATTGTGTTTGATGGCCTGCATACCCACAAAACATAATTATAACTTAATGCATATCACTGCCCTACTGGGGACACATTAACACAAATCATAGCAAGGCTTCGGGTGGTTCTTTGTCTTTGTCTTATTTTTAGATTAGGGAAAGTGGTATGCAGTAGTGGTTAATTTAATTGTATTTAAGCTTTATTTTACCAGAAAGCCCCACTGCACTCTCTCTCTGTCTCTCTCTTCTGCAAGGACAACCTGGCCAAGAAGCCAGCAGAAGTCAGTGAAAACCATTTTCAGTATGACACAGTGTTGTTTGGCATCCTGCTTACAGAGAACATTTAAACTCTTCCTTAAGAGGATTCTCAACAAGACCCTTGAACTCCCCCAGAAGAGAGTAACGCAGCAAGGTGGAGTGAGCTCGGCAGGACATCTCAAGCCTTAGATGCTCTATAAGAAAGAGAAGATGTTCTGTCAGCTGCAGCTACCTGGCGGGCAGTGCCTCCTGACCGGAGTCTTTGAAGGAGAGCAAGCTGCAGGAATAATTAATGAGGGCTTCATAGACACTTCATTCTAAAAGGAAATTAAGCTGTCTATGCAAAAGCAGCCCACCATCTGACAATTTATTTGAATTATTTTATTATTCCAATCAGGTTAAAGAGCGCTCTACTCTACTGAGACTGCACTTATGAAAGTTGTTAACAACCTGTTACTCATATACTTCATCAGTGTTATTGCTACTGGACCTAAGCGCAGCCTTTGATACAGTGGACCATAACCTGCTCCATTACCGCTTAAAAGTGTATCTTGGCACGAGTAAGTTAACCCTTTCAAGGTTTAGTTCTTACTTGTATGAGAGGACACACTGTAACTCATGGAAATGTGACCTTAGAAAGAGTATGTGTGGCGTCCCGCAGGGTTCTGTACTGGACCCTCTGTTGTTCTGTATTTATATGCTATATTGACTGGTTATCCATCTCTAATGTAAAAAAGAAATCAGCAGGATTTAGAGCATCCTCACACCGGGCCCCAGTACTCTGGAACGCCCTACCTGCTAGGGTTAGGGGTGCTACTACTTTAGTGACCTTTAAAGTTAATGCTTCTGTTCTTTATGTGAGTGTCGTCGAGGGGGAGATGCTGCCCTTGACCTGGACACTACATGTGACACACACAACAAAGACTTGCTCTCTCCACAACCATATCTCCTGCCTCTGCGACGGAGACGCTGCTGGTGTGCAGGCATAATGGATGGAGAACAGAACTGACCAAAATTGGGGCCCTGGACACATGTGGATTCTATCAGTAATACATTGAACTGACCATTACACAACTCAATTCATACAATGTATGACTCTCTCTGGACACATTGTGATACATATTATTCACTGTATTTTGTTGTTGCCCACTCCGAACCAATTGCATCCTAACTGTCCTCTGCGGTCCCTTCCCAAGGTTTCTTCCACTTTTTAACCCAAGCGTTTTTTTGTGAAGTTTTTCCTTGCCTGATGGGAGGAATAGGTGAAGGGGATGTCGTTTGTTTCCATGTGAAATGTGGGCTTGTGAATGTGATTAAGAGTTATATAAATAAACTTGACTTGACTTGACTTGAATATAAGAGACCCTGGTGAGTGAGTGATTTAGTGATTGGGAATGAAAATTAAAGCCGAACTGTAAAAAGGGTCAAGTCTCTAACAATGTAGGAGTTGTAGACAAGTAATAATACAAAGAGACTCTCTCAGACATAGTTCCCACTGAGGTTAAAATGCTGACTGGGATCTGGCTGGGACTGCTCTCTAGAGGAGGTTATGCATTTGGATTTACTGTATAAGACCTCGGTTTGAAGCGCTTCAACAGCCCGGGCCAGAGAGGAAGCTATTCTGTATACGACTGTATCATCTACGTACAGGTGCAGGTGCAGATTGGCTGTCTGCAACCCCTTTCCTAAATCATTTACAATAACATGGTAGCTAAAAGCGTACCCCGGGGCACACCTCTGCTTATCGCAAGAAAGCTAGATTTGAAGGTTTCAGCATAAACACAAAGTGTTCAGTCAGCAAGATACTGTATCTCCTAAACCAGCTTACAGTCCTATCACTGAGGCCAATGCTATTTAGTCTGTTTAGCAGCAGCTTATGGTCAGCTGAATCAAATGCCTTGGCTAAATCTATAAACAAGGAAGCAGAGCTTAGCTTTCCATCAAGAGCATTAGTGATGTCATTAGTTACTGCTGTAGCTGCTGTTACGGTGTTCTGCCCTGATCTAAAGCCAGACACAGCCACGCACACACTCAAAGGTGCAGAAACTTCTAGTTTTTTTCTTAATTTAATTGGATTTCGTTCTTTCTTTTGGCACTAAAATAGTTCTAACGCAGTACATTTTGCATTACAGTTTAACGAGGGCATTAGGGTCCAAATCCCTACTTGCTTGTCATTTGGAGCACTCCCTTACAGAAGATGTGTGAAATACATGTTTTTTTCTTTCTGTAAGGGCTATTCAGGGTGAGGATATGACACCCTTGTGACACTTAACACTGCTGACATTCAGGATCTTTTATTTCTAAAGTATTATCAACCTAAGAGTTTCCAGATTTTCATTTGGTCAGTCTGCTCAGGAAGACACAGAGGACACAGTGGAGCCTCATACTGACTTGAGATCAGTTTACAGAACTTGGCATGCACAAACAAATGTTGGTTAGAAAGCAATTCATCCGCAGGTTAGCCAGACAGACAGACAGGCAGACGGCTCACCTCTAGCTGCTGAGACCTGGGGTTCTTGGGGTCACAGAGGGAGGTGTTGATGCGGTGGTTATGTTTAACACAGCGCTGGCTGGTGTTCTGAGGCATGGGGAACGTCTGGCGCACCAGCGTGAGACGACCGATCGACTTCATAACCAACTCCTGCAGGTCATAGTCCGAGATCTCCTGTATTCAGAAAGCACAGGGAGGCAATGCCATTAGAAGCACAGAAATAGAAAACGGGACTATTACAAGCAAGGAACACAGAACACAAACTGCAACCTAAGTGCATTATGGCCTAAAAGCCACTCCAGGAGGTTTCTAGTTAGACATATTAGACATATTTTTGTCCTTTCTCAACCTTATTTTGCATGCTCTAGTTTTTTTTTTCCATTATCACCACATTACGCAGTGGAAAAACTGGTAATCTTGAAAAAACACTTATTAAATGTGAAGAGTAGGCCTACAGTACATGTGAGCTGACAGGGACACATTAAGTGTTTGTTTGTGTGTGTGTGTGTGTGTGAGTGTGTGTGCACATCCAAGTGTTTGTGTGTAACGGTTCATGTAAGTGGACAGAGGGAAGGAAATAGAAAATATTAAGAGTGTGTGTGTGTGCGTGTGCATGTGCGCGCGTGCATTTGTGCCTGCCCAATGTGTCCTTGCCATACACTGGGGGAGAAATCATTGCTAATTTTAGCTGTAGGACACAATCTCTCTCTTTCTCTCTCTCTCCCTCTCTCCCCATCCATCCATCCCTGGATGGAGAGAACAGAGAATGAGGGATGGCAAGAACGGAGGGTCATGTGGTGATGAGATGAGAACTGACATTTATCGTCCCTGGTGGAGGTAACACTGCCACCAACCGAGGCTTCCTCCTCGCATATATCATTTTTGATTGCGTGTGTGTGTGTGTGTGTGTGTGTGTGTGTGTGTGTGTGCGTGTGCGTGTACATTCATTTCATGTAGGCGTTTGTATTTCGTAATGCTTTTAATCTCTGCTGTACAAACACACACACACACACACACGTGAATATACATACATGTCTCTCTATTTCTCTCGCCCTCGTACACAGTGTTGCGTATATTACATTGCATAACATTAGCCTTCTGAGTGATTCATAGCTATTGGTATGCGGTACCTGCAGCACATACACAATTATCAACTGTTCCTAAATGCCACCGAAAAAAACACCAAAACATAAAGGGCTGCTGGATAATATTCAGAATTATGTTATTTTGTAATAACAGGCAACTTGAATACTGTGCAATTACAGAAGAATGAATGTACATAAGAGTTGACGATTAGTGCTTATTGTAAAAGTGATGTTTAGGTGTTTGTAGCACTGGTCTCCACATAGGTAAACATATGATACTTTGACTTGAGTTTATAGCACTCTCCTGCTCATTGTTTATGTATGAAACAGAACTATGCCAGTGCCTGTAGGGGGGTTATAACTGTGTGAGCCTATCAAAGCTCTATCAAAGCCTATCAAAGTTCACACAGAAGAATAGATAGGAGTGCCATCCAATTAGGCGAGGTAGATGTATGGACTCTGAGGGGCAGATGAACTAACATGGCATGGTATGTACGAACAGACCGCATCTGGCTAAAACCGCATTCTGTTGCCGCAGGAGCGCAGAATGACAATTTGCGCTTTCCCATCTCATGCATATACATTGATGTGAGGGTCGAGGGAAAAGTGGGAGTTTCGTGCAAAAACATCGGAGGAGATGCGTAAGGAGAGAGTGATAACCTATACCTATGAATAAAAACTGCGGGGGGAAAGCGCACATCTGTTTTGGGGTGAAATTTCTCCGCCTCTTAAATGCAGGTTTAACCCAGAAAGCGTGTTTGCTTGCATAGGGGAAACAAGCTAGCAGTCGAAGACACAAGGGCATAGGTTTACTGTAGGTTTACTCTAGGTTTTCTGTAGGTTAAATGCGGTTTTAGCCAGATGCGGTCTGTTCGTACATACCATGCCATGTTAGTACATCTGCCCCTCAGAGTCCATGCCTCTCCCTCGCCTAAGTGGATGGCACTCCTATCTACTCCTCTGTGTGAACTTTGATAGGCTTTGATAGAGCTTGAGATGATATTGAACCTCCAACTCAGCGAATACCTGAGTACGGTTAGAGGGCAATGACATGCGCTAATTACGCGCTAATCAGCTGCAGGTTTGGTACATCCAATGTAAAATGAAAAGGCTTAGCATGCGCTTTCTGTGGACGGGACGAGTCGCTAAGACTGCTGCCGCGGTCTCTAATGTACGTACAACTGTCCCTGAGTTTTAAACCAAAATGACAGCATTTTTGTCACATCAGTTTTTACCACAGGGGTAATTCCAACTATGTAGGCATGAGTGGACCTCTGGCCCACCCAATCAGAAGGCTTCCTTTCTTCTTAGTTATATTTTGGTTAACATACGTTTTAAAACATATTAAGTAAGAGAGAACAAGGCCCACCGGATTTACTCTGTGCAAACCCACATTGGGATTTCTGCCTACGCTACTGGGTAATTCTATAACAATTGAGGAGTGTCTCTATTTTCTGAACTAAAAAGCAAAAATATATATTAATCATAAATTAAAGTGAAACAGGATTAAGTGGGCAGATTACAGGTGCAGATGGACGAGCAAAAACACTTCACAAATTTGTTTGTCACGAACAAACAAATAACACTAACGGAGAAGCGATATCAGAAAAACAACACTCAAACAGTACACTGACATTACATTGTACCATGACAAACAACAACCAACAACATTTCCCTCACTAGCCCACACTACTCACAGAACACAACAGGTGCAATGAATGACAGTGATTGATGAATGGATGTCCGGTGTGTAGCTGAGGTAGGGACGGCTGCAGCATAAACCCACAATACAGTATGTATCACTTGTCTAACAATCAAGGAAATTTGGTGAGGAAATGTGGAAAGTCCAAAAACTTGTCTTCAGAAAAACAAGAAAATGCAGAAAACTGCTAAAAAGGCAGATCTGCAGGCATAAAAACAGAATTAAGATTCACAGCAGGCGGTCAAGAGCATCCAGAGAAACATTGACAGGCAGGCATTACCCAGAGTACACCTCTCGATGGATCTGATTTGCCCAAATATAGACAAGCTTACCAATACACACGGTTAAAGGAGGCAGAGTTTTTCTCCTGCCAGTGGACAATCATCCACTTTACCTGTCTTTGATTCTCTATTTTCTTATGTCTCTGTCTCTCACATGCTTTCTGTTTAAGAATGAATAAACAACTATCAACCTTTAGGACTTTCCCGCTCCAAAACCTGCCTTTTCACCGCTGAGTCTAAATGAAAATGAAGCACACTCACACTCTCTCTCACACACACACACTCTCTCTCTCTCTCACTCACACACACACACACACACACTCAGAGCCATCCCGGGAGAGAGAAGGCACTGATTCAGAGCTGACATTCACCTCATGAGATCAGTGAGATCACACTGCTGTCTTCTCATAAATTCCAGCTCTTCTATAAGTCGCCCCAGGGCCTTTCCTTTCAGCCTGGCCTGAGCCACTTCACTAAGAACAGATCAGATCCAGCTAAATATATGTCCGGTGAAATATGTGCGAGGTTAAAATGTATAGATTATGGCATTAAGGGCATAAAAAATGCCAACAATTTCCTATGTTTGCCCATACAGCCTACATGTGGCTGTTTTCAAGGCAGGAAAGGGAGTTAGTTCTTGGACTGCAGTGACATTTTTAATATTATATTTTTGATATTATTTAACACCTAGGATAACTTAGAAAAGCTATAAACAACCGTTTGTGAGTTGATTTCTTTCTTTCTTTTGGATGTTAAATAGTTCTGACGCAGTACATTTTGCATTACAGTTTAATCAGGGCATTAGGGCCAAAATCCCTACTTGTTTGTCATTTGGAGCACTCACTTAAATGGGCAATCAGAGATTATTTTGCAGCCGTTAGAGAAACAACGCTGTTTGGGTTTCAAACACGAGGACCTCAGCGACCCCTTCTGCACCTGAAAACACGAGAACACGACCAACCCCTTCCTGAGTGAGTGTCGAAATGACACCCTGGTGACACATAAGACTGCTGACGTTCCAGATCTTTAATTTCTGAAGCATTATCAACCTAAAAGTGTCCACATTTGGACCGTTATTCCCTTACTGCTTTACTTTAATGTTTAAACTACAATTTAATTGTAGTTACCTGCACAGCAGATACATAGCGTTTGGTTGGTTTATTTTTAGTTAAATGGGACGGCCAATTTTGTCCGGTGTCTACAAATAAACATGCATGCCCTCATACTGTAGGGTCATACTGCAGGATCAAATCAAGTGGTCTAGGTGTTGGACTCCCGTCTGGAAGGTCGTGGGTTCAAGCCCCAGAGTTGGCCTACCTGTAAGCATCCTTGAGCAAGATGCCTAACCCCTATCTGCTCCATGTAATAGCAACATGTAACTGTAAGACGCTTTGGATAAAAGCGTCTGCTAAAATGAACTGATTGTAATTGTCATTGTCATGCCCTCTTAAACATGCCAATGAGTGGTGCTTTGTACAATTCAGTGGCTTTGTCTTCATCCAGACACCCCCCAGGGCACGTCGACTCCTGTCAGATGGGCTGTGGTCATGTGTCGGCTGTGCACGCCTCAGTGGATTCCAGCCTTAAGAGCACCAAATCCTCATCTTTAGTTGTTGTTTTGAAGATGCGTGTGAAAATCAAAAAGACATTCCTCTGCTTCTGACACTTCTTCCCTGAAACGCTCAGATCAGAAACAAAACGTCTTCCCCCGAGGCACTAAATCCCCCCTTCTAACTTCATATCTGTAAATGAGAGCGAACAAAGACTGTAATTTATTCGGCCCCATCCTGCCCCTCCTACGCCTCTCATCCTGCCTCTTTCCCTTCTCTGGCACCAAATCCCTCTATCTCTGTCTTTGTCTGGGGTCAAGCTTTGGAAAGGCAAAACAAATCCTGTCTTCTTTCACTCCATAACCCCTATTCACCTCTCTTTCTCTCTCTCTTTCTGTCGCTCTCTCTCTTGCTCTCTCTCTCTCGCTCTCTCTCGCTCTCTCTCCCTCTTTCTGTCGCTCTCGCTCTCTCTCGCTCTCTCTCTCTCTCTCTCGCTCTCTCTCTCCCCAGCAGGATAGAGCGGTTGTGGCTGGCTGTCCTTGACCCTTCATTGTAATTTCCTTTTGAAGTGGCATCATTCTCTCTGTCATATGCCAGTGTTCATTAACATCACTGCTGGGAATTATGTCCTCACACACACTGGAGAAACAGGGCACAGAGTGAGTGAGAGAGAGAGAGAGAGAGAGAGAGAGAGAGAGAGAGAGAGAGAGAGAGAAATGGCAGCAAGAAGACATGCAGGCAGGATGGATGCAAGAGAGGACAAAGGAAAATTAGGAAGTGAAGGAAAAGATTATGAAAGAGGAAGCATTACGTTTGCCATACTGTATTGTGCCAGTGTCACACAGTAATAATGGTTGTGACATAAATTTAGGAAACACACATAAATGGAATGATGGCAGAAAGCCGAATACATGTTGATAAAACCCTATCTGAAAGGAGGAGAGTTGTTTCTACTCTATATGAGAGGTGACAATGAACTCCTCATTTGAAAAACAAACAAAAGGCTTGTGATCCCCCCCCCCCCCTCTCTCTCTCTCTCTCCCTCTCTCTTCCTCAAGTTCAAAATACGAGGTCTATGAGAGAAATGCAAGCACCACATTCTTGAACTTCTGGGGGAGCAGCTCAGTAGCAACAACAGTTACACTGGGCACAGGCAGCGGTACGTAAGAGCTGACTTCTAAATCCACTCGTCTTGGCAGATACGGAATTAGCATAACACAGAGAGAGCATATTGTGACACTGCTGACGAGAGACAGAAAATTAATAACTAAAAGAACGTAACGTGAATGCGGATGAGAGCAATGTGAGTAAGTGGGATAAACAAGAAAGAGAGAGAGTGCCTCACAACTCCCCTGCTCCACCACCAACCCCCCCCCACCCCCCCCCCCCACCCCTCATCGTGAGCAAAACAGAGGGGACGGGGAAAGGAAGGATGATCAATTATGAAGTGTGAACTTCCCCTCAGTGGCTCTGTCTGACTGGTGGCTGTAGATAAAGCAGATTTATGACAACCGTACACTACCCCCTCATCCATAATAAAGCACAGAGAGAGAGGACCTTCTCACTTACACACACACATAAAGTCATTCTCCAAAGAGTAAGTAGCAGAAGATACAGCATATGTCGAAAAAATACTGGTGCTTCTCATTCAAGACTTTGATAAACACCTGCCCGTGGAGGCTACATTTATCCGTGTTTTCCATTTGAAAGAGATTAGGTTTTTCAAAGTTATTTAAATCTATTTGCAATTAGATTTTATATGTTTTATAATTATTCAATAGCAAAATTATAAGTCAAGCCAGAACCAGGTCATAGAGAGAACTATAAAGAACTGGAATGACTGGCGACAAGCGTCAATGACCACATTTGTACCTGCAGGTATCAGTACAACGACATGCAGGTTAGATCAAAGAGATGAGCTATTGTGCAGCAGTTCTATTCCTTTTCATCTCTGGAATCATACCAGCAGCGATTGGTACAATATGACTTATTTTAAAATGTTATAGCATCACAGACATTGTCAATCAGGTTTGACATTGATAAAACAAAGGTATATTCACCTTTCTTACAGGCTACATTTCCTCCTCCAAGTCAAGCTGATGTGCAGATTATCATAAAACTGTAACTCAAGTAAAATGATTGCGTGTGCGCACCAGACAAGGTAGGCTCACACACTTTGTGTGGAAAACAATATTTAAGGATTGTCTTCAACAACTGCACTTTGTAGCTCTGCTAGTCAGTGAAATCCAGGTCGAGATGATAAGCTCATGGTTTTCTAATCATAAAACATTAGAGGGTCTTTAAAGTAGAGCGAGTCAATGTCTTTGAAGTGCTTAGGGAAGACATGACCGGCGCAGTCTCAATCATGTTAACAATAACAGTGTGAAAACCACCACCAGGGGATAATAATAATGATTCCTGTTTTGACAGTTGGTCTTGTAGTGTTAAGGACGATATTATAGTCCTACAGGCTGGATAATAAGCAAACAGCAAATAGGAATGAAGACAAACCCATAATGAAACGAAAGCACTTCAATTAATTTCATACTTTGTTTTCACGTCTGTTCTGGAGCCATGGTGTGTCTACGGCAATATGGACCCCCAGCTGTGACTGTATAGTTCACTGCCACAGTCTACAGACCCCCGAGGCTACCACGACACACTGCATTTGGTGGTCCCCACCTCCTTCCATTGATCTATTGTTTTGATTCTGAGCATGTGATGCACGTGCATGTGAACACACACTCAAACACACAGAATTTCTCCCACCGCAATTAACCACAGTTAGCACCCCTTCTTAATGACCAATTTAACAAAGATGTATTCTGATGTTAATAGCGGAGACCACCTAATTCTAAACTCTAAATACTTTTATTCTATTCTTTTTTGTATTGTACATGCAACATGCAGGTGTGCACATTTTAAGAGAAAATACGGTTAATTTTCCCCCACTTACTTACAATAGTTGCTATGTTTTGAAGTGCTTTGTTTTCTGGCTGGAGGCAGTTTGGAAACATATCTAACACATATAACTTAAATATATCTAACTCTTAACTTTTTATGACAGAGTTTACTGGACTCTACTAAATTAATGGTACCATGGCACCCACCTCGTTAATGAGGATCCAGTGACAGTCAAAAGCCACCAGGTTCGTCTCCACCACCTGCAACAAAACAAAGCGTGACGGTTAGCGTTAGCAAGAAGCCTGAAATAAATATCGTTTGGAGACTCAATTTAGATTATTATTGGAATGTGTACATGTGGCAGCAGTATGTAAACCTTAAAAAATATCTGAAAATCTGCAAATATCTGTTCACACAAGACACACACAGATACTTTGATCTCAGCATTAGCGATTCAACTGAAAATGGAAATTGTTAATCTATTTAACCTGATGTCACTTACAGCTCATTTTAGTAATTTACACACAGAGACATTTAGAGATTTTATCGCTCTAAATGTATCTCTCAATTCCTCATTCTCTCTCTCTCACACTCTCTCTCTCTCTCTCTCTCGCGGGGGGGGGGGGGGGGGGGGGGGGGGGGGGGGGGGGGGGGGGGGGGGGGGGGGGGGGGGGGG
>JAOEHI010052403.1:0-16787 GCA_025447815.1 Percopsis transmontana | reverse complement strand
TGTGTGTGTGTGAGAGAGAGAGAGAGAGAGAGAGAGAGAGAGAGAGAGAGAGAGAGAGAGAGAGAGAGAGAGGGAGAATGCTGCCCCATAACACTATCTCTCTCTCTAACCCCCTCCTTCCCGCTCTCTTTCCGCTGTGATGGGTAGGCTGCTACAATACACTGATTCTTCTTAATGCACACACACACACCCTGCCAGCTCTCGTCTTGCCCTGAACTTGAAGGTTCCTCTTCTCTAATGTGGTGAGAGGGGAAAGACAGCACATTGGAGGGGGGGGGGGAGTGGAAGACGCGTTAATTCTTTTATTGCTTACCCTCCCCCACCTCTCAACTTAACTCTCTCCGTCCTCGAAAAAAAAAGCCCCCTCTCACTCCAGCTCAGTGTCCCGGGTCACCCGGCAGAGAAAGAAGGAAGCGTCCCTTTGGGAACATGAGCTCCTAGGTGTGTGTGAGACGCTGACCCTTTGTGCTATTGTCAGGCATGACAGAGGCCAGGTGGTGGGGGCCGCGTTAAAAAAAATCCAAAGAGGAAGTCAACAACAAAGGCAGGTTAGCCACCAGGAGCCAAGGCTAGTTCACGCTAGCTGCTGTAGCGCGGAAAAGAGAGCTTGAAAAGAGAGCTTGAAAAGAGAGGAGTCGACCTCTCTCCGGTGTGTGCTGGATGTTCAGCCTAGATTTCATCCTTGACCGTCTTTTTTATGTTCCTTGGAAGTTGAAACATTTGGGCAGAATGTTTAACAATGTCTCAAATGTTTCAATGTTTCATATACAAGGCACTCATACACAGGATACAGACACACACACACACACACACACACACCATCGTCCTCAAACATATAATTTCTCCTCTCCTACCGCACATGAAAATACTGTGTGTACAGACGAATACACAAGCACAGACACTAACACAGTCATATACACACTCACACACACACAGACATCGCAGACATAGAGACATCGCAGTGCCCGGCTATTGTGTTCCCCACGATAAAACATTATCACATTCTGCGCATCATCTGCTCTGTTAGGGGAAAACCACTGGACATAAATATAAACATCTGGCTGTATCGGGGAGACCGTGGAGTGTTAATGGTCAGCAGAACCAATGTGTTGTATATAGTCGAGCGAATGTTGTCTCCCCTCTTAAACTGACGGAGGAGTTAAAACGAGCGAATCCTAAACAAAATGCCCATGAATGACGGCAGGTAATACACCGACTGTAAACCTGAGAATGGACCCCTCCCCGCGGGCCCCCGACGAGGGGCCTCTCGCCTCACGATGGCTGACTGATGTTTGTTTTGGTTTCCATTTGGAGGAGGACATGTTGGCAGGTCCACGCGCATGAAGCCTCACTGTAAGTGAGCCGATTGTCTTCTTTCAAGTCTAACCAACCAGTTCCCCCCTTCCTCCTAAACATGGTTCCATCTTTAAGGGACTCCGAAATTCCCCTTTTGAAGCGTTACCAAAACATTGTTTTGGTTGAAACATCTAGAGTGCACGCCTCTCCCACACAAGAGTACTGACTGGCTGGAACTCCTCTCCACTTCCCCCTCATGGTGCCCATGTCTAACGCTATTCCCTACTCCTTCCCCTACAGACATACTGTGCATGTCCACTTTTGTGCACAGTTGTGTTATAAAACTTAACAGTGACTGATTTATTTGGTTCCAGGGGCCTCATCTATAAAACTGTCAAAATGTGGCGTACGGACTAAACACAGAAAGTGATTTAAGCACAAAAATATTCTGATTTTTAACACCACAAGTCCTACGCCGATTTCCTTTTTCAAATCCCAATCAAACGTAAAGTTGCCCTACGAGAACACACTTCTAGTCAAACCCTGTTAACACCCACATTTGTCTATAAATGGTCAATGAACATCAAATTAATATTAAAATACCTACTTATGGAACCTGTTGATTTAACATTGACAAAAGCAGAACGGAATCCAGGAAGAAGCTTGGTCAACCTTCATATCAGGAATAGTTTCTATAGCGGCAAGAGGTCATGGCAGCAGTGAATGTTGTGACTTTTGAAGTTGGATCCTTTCAGAAATAAGTTTATAAGTAAAGTTTGATCCAATATCAAAGTATCAAACAAAATTATCCAACATAATAAATGGAAAGTGTCACGAACACAGACATTATCCTATTGTCTATGTTCACAAAGACCTGACCTTGGGAACAACCTAATTATTTCATAAGAAATTTTTAATTATTTTAGAATATTTTTGTATTAATCATTATTTAATATTTTTTTTATTATGATTCAATTAAAATTATGATTTTATTATTATTAAAGGATATGTATTTATTGCCATCGGTGTCGCCTTTTCCCGTATGTTATTTCTGCCTCCATAATATACGTACGCATGGGTCAGAGATTCCTTAGAGATTGGGAAACTTTACGGCAAGTTTGTTTTTTATAAATCTGTGACTTTGCGCAGAAAGTGGTGTAAGCAGTGTTTCTTACGTACGCGCAACATTTATAAATGACTATGAGCACAAATTGGTAACATAGTGTTTTGTTGTTTGTTGTGTTTTGTTTGAGCACAGAGAAAAGTGTTATTTGGGGAAGCATTCAGTGAAAGCAGACCAGAATTGAAGGTGTCATGTAGGGCTTTGACCACAAGCGCTTCTTGAGTCTATGTCCAAGTCTTGGACATAGGAGCATCTGTCTGTGTGTGAGACAAGTGTGTGAAACAAGTGTGTGGAGTTTATTATTGTGAAGGCTGTGCCCTCTCAAGCACAGATGAAGTCCAGAGCTATTCAAGCCTGTCTTCTGTCAATGAGGCACTCTATACACGCAGCTGAGTTTAATTCTCCTCTTAAGAACATACATCTTCCCTATAAAACATCAGGAAAGTGGGGTGAGGCCCCTGGCAATGGGACCAAAGTGGCAGAATTGCTTCCATTGTCTTGATGTAAATTGATCCTGATCAAGATTCTACTTGCATTCTGCCAGCCAGTTTAATCTGCAACCTGCAAAGACTATGCAGAGCGACACAGAAAGAGAGAGACACCAAAGAAATAGATTTGGCTGGAGTGGGGATAACAAAACTACCACTTAAGTCCCAATAAGGAAAAGAAAAGAGCAGGACGGCTGTAAATGTACTTAACACCGAGGGTACACACCCTCACACTTACGGATTTTAGCACTGCAAACTTGTTTTAGAGTTGTTGTGCTGGCCAAGTCACCAGCAAGAATCCATTTAATTCGCATACAGTCTATAACAACAAAAGCTCTTAGCTTAAATGACATAATATTATGTTTGATAAGGCTCTGCATGTCATGCACACAAAGATTTGTCCCGCTCCCTTCACTTTGGGAATGTGTCAGGAGATTTTTGGGGTGGTGTGAACACGCTCGACCTTGCTTTGACCCCAAAACTGCTAACCCTTTCACAGACGACCCTGTCCCCACGGCAAAAAGCCAAATGAAGGCTGACTTTTAGCTTTCCCCTGAAGTTAGCTGGAACAGGATGTGGGAGATTGAGAGCATTTGCTGCCCGAGGTGTCCATCTAATGACTGATCAAGTTCACTTAGCAGAGCTTTGTGTAATGAGGGGAATGAGTGCTTGACCACCCCGCACGTTAAAATTAATTCACATGTATATATCTGTTCGCAGTAAGAAATTCAAAGGTTCAAATTCAAATTCAACACCCATTTATCGGAGTGAGAGAAGCAACAATTTGCAGGCACCCAAGAAAAGCGAAATGACATTTACATTTTTTCCACCAATCAAAATCAGGACCGCTTGCTCCAACTTGTTCTGGGTTGCTGACTGGATACCTTAAGCTGCTACAAAGCCACAAATCTTTGTAGAGTTAGATGAATGCTACAGCCTCTGTCCCTTTTCAATTATCTTGAACAGCTATTTCCAATATAGCTGGCATTGGGTGCAATGTGAGGCCATGCCTCTACACATTTACAGGTTTGGAGAAAAATGTTTTATAACGGTGGATTGTAAAAGGGTGTCATTGAACCAAGAAATCCTATGGCAAATTCAAAATGCCTGTCAACACTGCACTGTGTGTAGGCCTACATACTGTCTTATACAATTCATAAGAGGATTTGGGAATGAGAATGAGGAGAAAGTTATGTGGGAACTGTTTTGATAGATAGTACAGCCATTCAGGTGGAACATTCTAAGTCTTATAGTCATTCTAATTAGAGATGCACCGATACTACTCGTTGGTATTCGTATCGGGCCGATACTGCATGGTAAATTATCGTAATTGGTATCGGCATCATAATTTAATGCTTCCAATTATGAGTACACTCTATGTTATCCCGGCAGGTGAAAATATCCATAGCCAAAATGTTCGGCGGGATATTTACGCCTAAATAAATAAAATATTTCATAATGGCATATTAGATAGATAAATATGTTGCCAAGTCAACTTTAATATAAACTTATATTATGCAAAAACGTACCACATGTCAAGAGTGAAAGTGACTTACACGTGAGAGAGCGGAAATGCTTCTCTTAATTAAGAAAAACCCCTTACGTTTACTCAGCCATGCTGAATGATCTATGTTTTTTGTAAGTTAGCCAGACTGTTTCGAGTAAACATTTTCTTTGAGTACCTATAATGCTTATCTTATTGCCCCCCCCCCCAAAAAAATAACAAAATTCTAAAAAGTACATTTATCTGTACTCTGTATTGGTCAATAGTCTAAAACTAAATACTTGGTACACGTATCAGTCTTAAAAAAAATTTATCGGTGCACCTCTAATTCTAATAGAATATCCATTGTTATAGAATAGTCATTCTGATGAAACATTCCTTCTGAGAGAACAGTCATTCTATAGAACAGTTACTTTGATAAAACAGTCATTCAGGTGGAACAGATAGGCTCATGTAACTTGTTCCCTCAGGCCACACTTTTCCTGATAGAACTGGTATTCGATGTTGAATTCCCAAAACTACTCCACTAACTAAATTAAAATTCTCCAGTATTTAATTTTTGTTGGCATATGTACAGTTTGTCAAGCATTCTGTTTACAGCAACCCAGATAAGCTCTTTTGACTAGTTAGGCAAGTCAACATGTAGGAATGTTTAATGTTGGATTTCACACACTCAGTTTCGCATTACATTGGATGATCATTCACTCAACATGCCGGAAAACAGAGTTAGCATAAAACACTTTTGATGTGAATAGCAAATGATTGTCCTGCTATTTTTCAATCCACTCTTTCGAGTGTCACTTAGGTACACGCCTCATTTCCGTTATACCAACCCCAATAGCCCAATTTATAGCCCAACAAACTGTTTGAAACACACCTGTGTATTAAAGTACATCTGACTGCAGGGGAAGGGGTAGACAACCATGTTAGCCTAGGAGCACTTAGGTGTGGGAGAGGCATGCACTTTCAAACCAAAACAACAATAAATTTTTTTAAGATGCTGGAATTCCAGACAAAAATTGAGGAGCTTACCTGAAAGCTGAAAACCCCTTACAGTAAATATTAAACTAAACAGCTTGCCCATGTTGCCCTAATCTTGCCCATGTTTCAAGATGTGCCATAAATGTAGGTCCACATCGAGAGTTTGAGCAGAGGAGCACAGGGGAAATTCACACACGCCAATCTTGATCATCAGCGCTTTTTATCGGGAACATTGCCTGACTTGCTGTGGAAGCCTGCCAGGTAGAATGAAAAATCCCTGGTGCTGTATGAAGTAATCTGTAACTTTACAGCCGCTAAAAATGCAACTCAATGGGCTAGCATGTATACAACCACGCTATATACACTTTGCAATGTTTCTAAAAAGTAAAGCAAAACCATTTAAAAGCTCTCACCTTTAAATATGCAAAGCTAGAGGTTTGGCTAATAGCTAAATGGAGTTTTGAAGGCAGTGATTTATGATTTATACTACATAAGACACATTCCTTACATGAATTATGAAATGAACCTATACAGGTTTCTGTAAGTCTGTTGGATTGTAAGAGAACTCACACATGTAATGTTTGGATTTTTTCTTTTACTGTCTGTGTGCGTATGCACACACACTCAAACCATGTCCACACTAGCACGGTTTGTTTTAAAACACATCTTTATTTCTACAGTTTGGCCTTCCATCCACTCTAATCTGGCCATTTCCATCACTGAAACCAGAGCTTTTCAGCCACACTCTCCCAAGTGGATAAATCTGAGACCTCTGGGGTCGCCGCCTGGTATAGATAGAGGATAGGATTGGATAGGATTTTGGCGGGGAGTAGACACCGGAACATGACTTGCTGCGCCCATAGCTAATGACAATTTTGGAACTCTCCACTCACCTTTAGCGAACTACTGCGCCGTCACATAGACATATAACGTGAATAAGATCTCTGGTGGATGCTTTAAATAGTTGCTTACAAAATCTACTACTTAAGAGACAAAGACGGCAAAAAAAAGTTAAAATTCATGTAGGGCATATAACAGTATTGGAATTTTATTTTTACTGTAATCTAGTAGTCTATAATAATATGTAGGCCTAGGCCGTATTAAAGTAAGTAAAACAGCATATAACAAGATTGTCTTTGGGTACTTGCAAATAAAGTCTGGTCATTTTCTATTATTGCAAACAATATTCAAAACCTAACAAAAGTAAAACAATGAAAAAAAGTGTACAATCACGTTGGAGAAAATGTTCAATTACGAGATTGCAAATACTATACCAAATGTGCAATAATAACTTTTTGTGCGTTTTCGCACAGTAATGCCATCCTTTTCCTTTGCCAACTGTTCTGCATCCTCAAATGACAGATGATGTTTTTAATAGAGCTCCAATGTGTCACCATATTTGCTATGGCATGTCTTCCAGTGGGTATTTTCCATAGCTTTTGCAACTTTATAAGTTGTTAGTTACTTTTACGAGTTAAATTAGTTTTAAGTTTGACCTCTGTCTGTCGCTGTCTGTCTACCTCTGTCTGTCTGCCAAGTGTTTCCCTAAACAACAAAAGTGGAAATGACACGGAGGAGCTACGTATGTCATGTGTTTAGCAACCTGAGCATGCACAGTTCAATGACGTATGCGTTTCCTCCCGGAGTACCTGCTTCAGTATGGACGAGGAGACTTTTTTAATAAACAAGAGGCGAAAACCGTAGTGTGGCCGCATGGTAAAACAAGCAGTTTTAACTTTACCCGTGTAAAAATATGGTACCCTTGCTAGTATGGATGTGGCCTCAGACTAGTGAGACATCCTCTGCCAGATATCTCTGTTTGTCTCTGAAAGACATCACTTCCTTGCGACCGGGGAGCTTAAAACAACACGGGCAGGCCTAGAGCCTCCACTCCAGCTAGGCAAATCTCTCATGCTGGAGACACACGTGCGAAATCATAAATTCTTCAGCTGAGACGTCAATATGGAGCAAGCCATGACATCTCAGGAAAGCCGCCATTAAATCTTCAAAGCGGGTTATCACTTTTACTGAAAATAATGTCCTTTCCGATAATACATTGTGGGTGCAGAGAGAGAGAAAGTGATAGAGAGAGACAGAGAGAGTTGAAGTGGGTCAGTGACTGGCTGTCGGGCTGATAAAGATACCACTTGGTTGTTCACAGGCCCAAGAATTCCAGTGTAATCACAGGTGTAGCGACTTGGAGGCTTGGTGTGTAGTGTGTTGGGGTGGGGAGAGGGGGGGGGGGAGAGGCAGAGGACTGTGGGAACAGTAAGGAGAACCCGGCAGAGGGACAAGGAGGAAGGGAAGGAGGGGGAGCAGGGGGGAGCTGGATAAGATGAATGTAATGGAACGAAGTGAAATGGAACAGGGACACAACAGGGACGAAGGGCGGTCAGGGGACTTTGCTGCCGCTTTGAGAAAGATTTAGTGAGAGTCGTAAAAGGCACAAGTGAAGACATAAAACCCAATTCTTGATGTGGCAAATTAACTATATCAGCATATGAAATATACTGTTTCAGCCCAGTATGCCTATGGCACACAGTTGGATAGCGAAAGCCAGTACTGATGCAGAGGCACAGGCAGCAGAACATTTCAGAAAGTGAAAAGTGTATGTGTCCGGCACTTGTCATGGAAGACTTGAAAGAGTCTGGAGAAGAGGAAGAGATGAAGTGATGTTAAAGGGACACTCCTCGATTTTTGTCTTGAATTTCCCTTGTTGAAGCTAGCGATACAAAAACATTGTTTTGGTTTGGGAGTGCGTGGCCCTCCCACACCTGAGTGCTGAAGGCCTGGCGTTTCTCTCTGCTCCTCCCCCTACAGAGCTCTAGGGTCACACAGTTGTCTAATCGTCCCCCAACAGACACACACCCTTTCAGGGACAATTGTGCTTCACACAGTGAGATGAGCCTGAAATGTGGGATTCTGGGGGCGCTATAACACAATACCTTCAAACAAGGAGTAGAAAAGAATGAGGATGATACCCGTTCCTCTCTAAATTTGAGTGTTTGTGAACGCAGGTCACTGGCAAGCAAATATTTCTCAGTATTAACGATAGTGAATTTCGGAAATCAAGACAATTTTTGACCCTAATATGTTTCTTTTGAGATTAGTTGAAAGCCCTCCTATCTGTTTCAAATGTACTGCTTCTTTGTACCTCGTGTCCGACCCAAATCAATACATGAAAAAGCGGTTTGGGAAGGAAAATTGAGTGCATCGAGCGCCATGCAATTTAGGCCAAGGTGCACTAAGCACATACAGTACCTATCCAAAATCACACACGCCACTTTTGTGTTATGTTGGCCTATTTCGTGAATAATTGAACTAATGACTACGTTCCTTAACCTTTTTAATCCCAAAACAAAATATATGCACGTTTATTCGTTTATTAGAGGTGCCATATTTGCGCACTTGGCAACTGTTCACCTCCCGAACAAGGACATCAGTTCTGACAGTTTCCTCCCGGGAGAAGCTTTTCTGCCGGTCTGGACTTTCGCCGTCTATTACAAAACTGGCAGTTTGCCAGAGCAGAAAGCAGAGAGTTAAAGGGAATGAGAGGAGCTGATTTGGCCGTAATTGAAGACAGCCCCCACTACTCCTATTGATAATTTATTCATTCTAATCCAAACCTTTTACAACTGCGCCGCCATTACCGCCACTGCCACCACTGCCACCACTGCCACCACCTCATGTCCTGAAATAAGCAAAAAACTCTTGCTCCGTGGACTTGCGACGTGTGCCTCCGCTTGTGCCTTTGCCGGGAAACTAGAGCCCTTGAACTCTAATGGCAGCAGGAACACTGAGATTTGTGTCCTCTGAAGACAGTTTCTTTTGGGCTCCATTCAGGCTTGAAAATACTGATGTCAAAGGAGAAGGATTGGAATAGGATAGTTCTGGGAAGGGAATCACTGTTAGCAGGAAATAAGATGAGAAACTATGACATTGAGAAACTCTATCTATCTATAGATACTGGCCAGCAGTACAATGAGGTAACATCCACTGATGTAAATCTGACAACACGTTTCTATTTGCAACATAACGGGCGCTGTTCAATATTTAGTGTTCCAATAAAAGCACTCGTAATTAGGCTGACTGGTCTCTGTCATTAAAGTTATTTAAATATAACAGAAAATAACAGAAAATATCTTCTATCTTCCCACCTAACTTTATAGAACTTTAAAGAGAGTTGTCTCGTTTTCGCGTTCTTACAAGGGTGACTGATGAGTTGACCTAAATGCAAAGCCCAGTAAGGCTTCTGCAAAGCCCCCATGTCTCACCAAAACCTTTCTCTCTAACCCTGATGGTTTTGGGGAGTTGACAGTAAGTAGCTACGCTCACCGCAACAGCTGCCCTGTCTTGGAAATGCTGCCGTAAGAGTTGGAATCTTGTCACGGATCCAGGGCTGTAGAGGGAGGCCACATCCCACGCAGACTCCCATTCTGAACTCATTGTGTCTGAGATCCAGGGTCACTATCAAATATGAGACCCGGGCTCTTCTGCTTCCCTATTCCTCAACTATGAAGCGGCTTACCAGGAACCTTAGGACCAACTCACATTCAACCTTCCTCTGTCTCCGGTGCCTCAAACTTCCATTATCTCACCTTCATTTAATTATTTTATGATTGAGTCTTGTGGCACAGAATCTAAAGACCGCTCGTGGTCCAGATAAAGACTTGAAACTAATTATTTAGTATGTACTTGGGACAATGTTCAGGGAAAGTGGCGATCGTGACCTTGTGCCAGGCAAGGAAGAAATGGTTCCTTTAGCTACCTACAAAGCCCAAGGGCTAGTTCAAGACCAAACCAGTCCCCCGACACTATCACATAGCAAGCATTGTGAGCTCCTGAATCACTTGTTGCTTTAGGGATAGTCATATAAGTACAGGTTTATTAGGGTATACTACCCACCTGCATTTAGACATACTAAACGTTGGGTCTATATGTCTATGTGCTGTACTTTGTGGGCGTGTTAATAAGGGACACATGGTGACAGGCCATGTCACTACATGTAGGTATGTTTGTGTTCCTGTCAACGTCGTCTGTTCTAATTCTTATCAAGATGTGAGTGATACACTTGTGGGTTGGGCTGAGCCAAGCCAAGGTGAACAGAAGCTGTGATTGGCCCACCCCCCTCACACACACACACTCTCGTCCATCTTTCAAAGGTTTTTCATTTTGGAGCCCTTCATCGCTATGCCAGGCAGGCTCTCCATGCCACATTTTTTAATTAAAATCTAAAACATGCAATAATTTTGGAGACTCGGAGTGAGCAGGCAAAATGGTTTACTGTACTTGTATGTCTTTGTTACAATTTTATCACAGCCCTCAATGCACTACTTCCCTTTTATCAAAATCTGTGCACCTCACTGCATAAATGTCTAAACATTGGCTTGATATAGGCCCCGGTGCTTTTGTAAGCCAAAGTACAAATGCACTAAAGCATGCACACACATGCTCATACGCACACTATAATCCATGCAAGCCCTCTGAGAAAAAAAAATCCTATCCTTCGAGTCAGTCTTTTCAATTCCATGACTTCCCATAACTCCCAGCAGACAAAAGACTAAAGACAGAAGACCCATCGCTTTAATCTAGTCACCTGAAAGGGGTTGTTGGGCTGTGGGGGTTCTCACACAACATGGAATCTCCTTCATCTTTTAAATTTCATACAAAGCAGGCCTTTTTGTACGTGACAAAGACAAACGTGAAATAGCACGCAGGTGTCTATGTTTATTGTGCAATCAAATGGTGATGTTGTTATGAGTCTGTAGACTTTCCAAGGCAGTGTTAGAACTTGGTATTTCTGAAAGAATGAACAGCTACAGGCTAGCATGCAAGCATACCAACATGCTCTTTATATCGTGCAAGGTTTCTTCTAAGGGTTTTAGTTACTGATTAACTGTAGCTGAAAGCTGAACACTCGAAAAACAAACAATCCCTGCATTTTTCAGAAAGCTCTGCTTTTGTCCTTAAACAAGGCGCTTCAACTTCCAGATGAATGACGCAAGCCTTGTAACACTCACAAGGAGATAATGCAGCTCTGAATAAAATAGGTCTTCACTAGCTTCTATTTCTCCTTATTCAATCATTACCTCCTCAAATATCAGAATAGAGAAGAGGGAGGTGGCAGGCCAGGTAGAGGCTTGTGTTGGTGTGGAATTCCAAGACACGCTGAGCCTCCTCCTTGTACAAACAGTGGGAAAAAATGGGAACATTTTCCGGGGGCCATTCATTGAGGAGAGAATAAGGTTTTGTGGGTGGGTTGTAGGATTAAGCAGTCAAATCCCACATCCCACCCAACCCCAGGAGCATTCCACAGGACTGTCCGCTTGCCCATCATTAGGCGAGACCACCTGCTGGCAAATCAGGGCCCCCATTGCCTTAGAGCTGCTGTACACACCGTATATTGAAGTCTGTGATATGTCGAATGGTGAAACAGCACATTCTACTGCCCAATAGCCACTGGAGCATGCTACCTATTCTAAGTGTTGAGTAGGACCACAACAGAGTCAAATCATGACAGGAATTTTAACAAACAAAAAAAACAATATCTCTAAGCGAGCAGAATGAAAAACGACATGGTTCAAAAGGGGAGAGAGAGAGAGAGAGAGAGAGAGGGAGAGAGAGAGGGAGAGAGAGAGAGAGAGAGGGAGCGATGAAGACAGTCCTATGACAGCGAATGCCTCAGGGGAATGATTACATTAGGGTTGGAACAAAAGCAGCTGATAAACAGTGCAAGGCAGATAAGATCTCCCTGTACGCCCAACATCAAGAGGGCTTCCTACTTGTACCCCCCCCCCCATCTTCCCCCTTCTCCCCACCCTCTTTGCCATCAACACAGCGGTGTAAAAGCCAGAATGACAATAAATACATGGTAATCTTTGTATGTCCTCACAAAATCTGGGGCCCCCGGGCATTTTGTTCAGAGAGAGACTGTGACTTCATTGTGTTACCGAAAGGCATCGCAAATGGCTCCGCTTGATTCTGACATTATCAGTACTCTACACATCACAACAGAATATGAAAATATTTCACTGAATGGCAGCAGGAGCAGACTATGGATAAACACTCGGTGCCGGGGGCCTTCCACTTATCAGTCGCTGCAAGGTGCTCTTTCAGCTTAGGAGCTAGGCTTTTTCTTTTTTTCCCCTGTCTTAATTCAGCCACAGAACACCTATGAGGACCGCGTAGGGGAAGATAACACATTAGAAATCACGTATGGCTGTTTGGCGCAGTAGTAAATATGCCTCATGGTGTTTTAAGAGCCTGTCGGCTTGTGTGAGATCTTGTAAACACTCCTCTCGGAAGGAACTCTTAGCCAGATGAAAGGCTCGAGCCAAGTGGCACCACATAAGGTTAGAGTGGCCCATACTGCCACAGCCCAGTACTTTGAATACGGGAGGGGAAAAAGAATGAAACATGATGCCTCAAGACATCTATTTTCACAAAGCTCTGGTTGCTCTTCTGTGAATAAGCCATGACTAACTCCACAGCCCTGGCATTCCCTGTCCACACCTGTACACATTCCTAGTCACTTTTCCCCCCTCTTCTACATCACTCATCTTCCTTTACTCTCCACAGTCTGCTTCACAAAACTCCTGGTTACAAGAGCTGCTATACACAAAGCCTTTTATTCTTTCCAGCTCTGACAACGTGCTCTCTGACACGCATTCTTCAGTCCATCCCAGGTATTTAAAATGTCAAGAATGTGGAGAAAGGAGAGGAGGGTACAATGAGCACCACGGCAGGTAGAGTCTTGCCCCACTGTGCTGACAATCCCGCAGTCTCCAGGGTGGTGGCGGTTCCAAAGGGGATTGGATCAGACCTAACTCTCTTAATTAAAACTCTGCACCGGAAAAAAACAGCCTCGAAGCTTATGGTCCCCCAGGAGGTATGGCAACAAATCATCTGTGACAATTTCAGCCGCAAAAAAACAAACACTGTAATTAACGCGTGGTTAAACGTGTGGTCGAACCTGAACACCGTCCCAGGAGATAATGACTAAGAATCAACACACAACTGTGCAGGATCAGAGTAAACCTGATCCAGAGCTAACATGCTATAAAATGTAGCAATGAACACAAAGTGAACAGAGAAGAAATGGTAATAATTTAACAACTTAATAATGTCTATTTTTTAAATTCTTTTACTTCTTTTATTATTTTACTGCAACAGATGAGCAAATTCCTCTAATGAATCCTAGCTAGTCATAGCTATCCAGTCATGTTATGTGAAATAAACCCTCCTCAAACAAAAGGGCCCCACAACAGAAAAGGGCACATTCAGGACAGTATGCCCAATGCCAAGAAACTCCCCTTTTCCCAACAGGAATAAAAAAAGAAAGAAGGGAGAGTAAAAAAGGCTTCGTGCCTAGACAGACAAACACAAGTTTTATGTGTTTGCCAAATTCTACTAACCACTGCAAACAAGCTTCAGCCACTGCAATCACCTGCCGCAAACATCTCCTTACAGGACAGCACTTATAATATAGAGACCACAACTCTGAAAACTTTGATAACCCCAAAAACAAAGTAAAATGCGCTGCCGACTATTCCCTCAGGTATTCTAGGCCTAGGTGCTCATTGACATGAGAAGAGGTAGCATTGACTTCATGGCTTTTCATACTGTATATCAGACAATTCAAAAAAGGACTAAAAAGTAGTTATTCAATGCATTTGCCACACTCAAGTCTTTATCTAAATTAGTAAGCTGTTGTAAGTAAAATGCATACTTTATCTAATGTTCCCCCTCTCATACTTAGGAAGCTCTGTGAATGTTATTATTATATACGGCATGTCTTCAGTCTGATGTATTCAGTCATTGTCTAAGTCCGCTTACTACTGCAGCCTGTCTGCAAAGTTTTGATAAAATTAGGACACTGCACAACACTACCTTCCTCTTTATAGCAATGCCAAAATTCAACCCTCCAAAAAATGGTTAGAACACTGGCGTCAGTTGTAAATACATCAGGTTATGTTTAACCTGGAGGACTGAGAGAGCATTTAGGAGCTTCCCCTTCGTAAACTACCAAACAATAAGTGTTCTTTGCCTTCCGTACTTGTTTATCTTTCCCAGAATACATTTAGATCTAGATTTGTTACCGGAATCACTCAGGACATCAAACACTGCCTCTTCCTAATTGTTCCTGAATAAAACAGAGAGGACCAAACGATTGTTTACCTTCTACGCAGTGTTCAACATCCTCCAGGTTGCGCAGTGTAATCCGCATCAGACTAGAGTTAAGCAACAGCTCGTTCTTGTGTGCCGGCCACATGAACTCCGGCGCCAGGTTGAGGAAGAATATGCGAGTGTCGCCTGTGGCAACCTGGTTGTCGCAGATGCCGGGGTCGCCAAAGCCACCGATCATCACCTTGTTTCCACCATCCAGAAGGATATCTCCGTTGACTGTGGCTTTTCCTTTCAGGTAACGCCAAACCCTGACCTTTAACCCGGACCAGAGCACAAGAAACCACAGGTAAGTGAAACCGTATTAGAAAATAGTGACACTCATTCCCTTTTCGTTGACGTGTTTCATTTGAGATTTAGCATGCATTCAAATCTGAGACCAAGTTTCTCTCGATCTTCAAGTTCAAATTCAGGAATATGCTCTAAATTATATCACTGTTGGTCATGTTACATGAATCGGTCCAAGAAATGGTCCTGAATACTGTTTTGTGTGTGTTGGATAAGCATAATAGTTTTCCCATAATTTCACAATTACAAATGAAAGACCTGTTGTGTTCCCTGCACTCATTTCTGCTGTTCCTCTTATTCTTGGCCCGTTTGCAGACGTAACCTAAGAAACTGGGAATGCTGTATGACATGCAGTACACCCATGTACACTGCAGCAAAAACTGTTTGTGTGTGCAGTCATGAAGAGGTAGGCCTTTGGCTGTATGTGAAAGCATATGTTATCTTGTTCCTTTCAGCAGTAGGTGGGTGCTTCCTGTTTCAGAATCAGAGCAGTGTGGCTTCAATCTACTGCATTCATCGATCACGAGACAGAGTCTCTGCTGAGCCTGGACTCTGAACGAGTTCAGGTGCACAGGACTTGTACATATTGTATGGATGGTGCAAATTTGGAGCAAAATGTGTTTCCCAATGAATAGAAAATAAACACAATAATATTTGATTTGTGTGGAAGAGTTTCTTATTTTTAGATTAACAGATTCATTTATTTGTTAGCCATAGAGACGTATAATTATTCAAATATGTTCTATGATGTATTTTGGAATTGAAAGGGACTGTTATCTTGAAACATTTATTAATACAAAGTCTATGTTTATATTACTACTGTGTAATTGCATAGTTAAAATAGTTTGGATTACAGATGGTAGGCTTACTAGAATCAAAATCAAGACTTATTTAGAATAAATTATATGACAGAATATGTCTTTTGAAGCATTTTTATCAATTGATTTCAGTCAAATCAAGCTGACTCTCCTGCAAGGTTCCCGGCACTGCGACTTTGTTGCCACAACATGTTTGGGATGATGATAACAGCGCTATGCCTCCCAGTAGCTACACATTCGGGGTGATAAAACGATGTACATCATGCAATCTTTTCAACCAATGAGAAATAAGCAGCCGACATAACACGGGTTCCTGCGAACAGGGTATCTGTTGCGCCTAATGAGTTGGACCTAGAATTTCACTATCAGCCTCAGATACACCGATATATGTCCTGAAGCATTCATTTCATAATTTGATGCTGGATAGGCAGTAGAAGGAGTGGGTGTAGGTTTACCAGGTGTAATTTCCTTGTTGCGTGATTTATGTCACCATACAGACTGGGCAAGGAATTATCCCATTCAAAATGTGATCCAAAGGCATTCTTACCTTGCAAGAGTATGTGTTGTGCACAGGGTCCATGTTCATGATTTCTTCCACAGTGCCAGTCAAAACTACATTTGCCTCTTCCTCCCGTCTCTCCAAATCTTTTTCCGGGCAACTTCCACAACATCGATGGCAGAAAAGCGCGACCACCACCGCCGTCCACCCGTACAAGTGTATGTGTTGTGAACTCATGGCCACCACACGGACAACAAAAAAGTTCCAAATAATAAAATTGCTCCGGGGACCCAAGAGCAAACTATATAAATTCAAAAGAAATACTGTCCCAACTTTCCTACAGACTGGTTAATATCGGTTACTTTTCAGCCAAATTCCCTGCATCTGAGTTGAAGTCCCTCGCTGCCGCCGGGCTGGGAGACAAGAAAGGATAGGAATCCCTCTTAAGGAATGCGTCGCACTTCTCTCTTCCTCTCCCCCTCTCCTTCCCTTTCTCTCTCTCTCTCTCTCTCTCTCTCTCTCTCTCTCTCTCTCTCTCTCTCTCTCTGTCTCTCTTGTTTTGAATCTTCACAGGGCAGATCTCTGTGTCCAACGTTGAGTGGGACTA
>JAOEHI010052402.1:20298-46961 GCA_025447815.1 Percopsis transmontana | reverse complement strand
CTATTGGATATTGTGTGGGGGGATTTTGATATAGATTGCGTGACTGTGAAGTGCTTTCAACTGTGTTATAGTGAGAGAGAGAGAGAGAGAGAGAGAGAGAGAGAGAGAGAGAGAGAGAGAGAGAGAGAGAGAGAGAGAGTAAGAGCGAGTAAGAGATAGCGGGAAAGAGAGTAGGCTGTGTGATCATTTTACATGTTAATCTGTTTTCCTGGGGGATCTGCCATCAAATGCAGGAAGAGGCAAGTACAAAGGGAAGAAGAAGATAGCAGCTTTCAGCATCCCTCATCTTCCTCATCTTCCATCGCACTTTCACAACCTTGCGCAAGTAAGCAAATTTTTTACACTGACTGAACTGGCGTGCCAGCCCGAAGTGCTCCAAGGACAAACCTATTGCGTTTTACTTTAAATCAATGCATGCGTGCAAATATCTGATAATGTCAAATGGTTTGAGTGTGTTGGAAGTTTTTTGGCCAACACACACACGTCTTTCTGTTGATATACACTATACGGTATACTGTGTAGCCTAGCAATAATAATTCTCGCATGGATACACGGGTATACTAGTGCTACCTGTGTATCCATGCGAGAATTACTGCCATCTTCAGTTAGTGGATACATTCCTTCTATTTAATTATTATTATTATAAAGATACCGATAATTTTATATTATACCGATATTTATAACTTGTCCATACAATGTGCAACACAGTGCCGAATAGAATGTACAGAGAAATGCATGCATGTTTTCCTTACGTAGGCTACAAGGTTGTAAAGTCATATGTTCTGCTAACCTACTGTGTAATTTAGCTAGGCCAGTTTCCACCACCTTATATTCTCTGTTCATGTCATTGCAGGAAAATGCCTTTAAACTGTGGAGTGGAGCTTTCTGCGCTCTACCCTCATGAAATAATAAACAAATAGAACAATAAAAACAAATGTTTCCAATCAGACCATTCACAAAGAAAAAACACATATGATGCATTTAAGTTGAAATGAACTGAGATCTTTACAGATCAAGTGCAGAGAAACAGTTTCTCCTTTCAAGATGAATGGCATGAATATGCATCCTGTTGTTCTTGTGGAGGAAACCAGTATTTCAAAAAACGATTTTTGGTTTTACTCTCAAGAGATTGCATGCCACTCTCACACCTGCTGAGGGACTCTGCCCCTACCCCTGAAACTGCCCACCCTTATTATTAATAGTGGAAAATCGATTGAGGGGTTCTGGAGGCACTATAATGCATTAGAGGAGTGTTCCTTCCAGACAATCCTGTCTAATAAGCAGTTTATTGACTTATTATCGTCGAATAGTTGCTATAGTATGTATCTTATTCAAATCTACTTAACTACCCAACAGTGATATAAGGGGGCTTTGATAACCAGTCCTGAGAGATTCTCCTTGCCCCATATGCTCTCTCTGAGCAACGGGAACAAGATAAATTAGAACCCCCACTAGGGAAACAGACCTGTGAAAATACACGCATGACTTCAACAGCTCACTTCCTTGGCCCTGTTGTGAGCAAGCTAACGTTCACATTTCACAGTTCACCGCTTTTAATGAGACGCTGCAGCCTGTCCGTCATAGGCTGGAGCAGAACACCTCACCAGACGTCGCACAGCGGCACAACGCACGCATTATCATCCATGTGTAATGTAACATGATGCACACACCCACATATACACATAATTACAGTTTGTGCTAAATGTCATTTGCTAGGGGCGTATTGTTAGGCACTTGAGCAATTAAGCATATGTTCACTAGGGCAGGCTTGTAGAAGACCAAATAGGCCATGTGTTGTGCGGTTGGCATTCTGTGCGTGTCTGTGTCGAAAGACTAAGATAAAGGAAAAGAGCTTTAATAACAATAAAGGACAAACAATTGGTGGAGACTATTTTGAAAATAAACGATGGGAAGACAGAAATTGCACAATCTATATAGAGGAGTCGATGTGCACCCTGCAGTCTCAAGACCAGGAAAAGGTGATAATTGTTTACACACTGCAGGGTACATAAGAGAACCCATCAATTTCAGAGAAGGGAAGTGACAGATAATCGAAGCCAATGGGCTGACCCACAGATTACACCCAGAGCACTTCTCAAGGCTGTGTGCACTGGCCTGAACCCACTGGCTTTTATGGGCAAATAAATAAATGTAATCATAAATTACATGACTTGCCGCACTTTCCACGTTTCTCCCCAAATGCTACAAATCTCTAAAACTGCCTTTAAATCTTAGAAACTCCTTCCCTTTTATGAACAGGTTTTAAACTGAGTCAGTTAGCATCGGCGAGAAGATCAGAAATTCCTTTTCATCAGTGGCCACTTCCCTCTAGCATCCCTCTAGCATCCCAGAACGAGAGATTCCTGTCCACTGGTTCGGTAAGAGGAAGTCCATGGTTGCCAGGAGACTGTTGTAGGTGGATTACGAAATACACAGATAAAGCGTAGGTCAGCTAGTTGGCTGGGAGCACACTTTTCTGTTTGTTACTGGATGGGAAAATGTCAGTGGAGGGCAAGGAGGTGGAGGAATGAGGGAATACAAAGACTGGGCCAGGATGTGGCCAAACATGGTTCGGTGGTTGAAAGGTTAATTGGATACGGGCTGAAGAGTAATCAACCATGGCGTTTCGAACAGTTCTGCTTTGTAGCTCACCATTAATTCGGTTTCCCTTAACATAAGTGGCCATTGTAAAGCATATTATCATCCCAGATAACATTAAGACTGATGAACCTTCTTTTCCCCTTGGTTTGATAGCAGATGTCAGACATGGACGCCCCTCTTTCCACCCCCCATACTATCCAGATCTGTGAGGTGAGCTGTGACTCCTTCCGCATCACGTGGGACATGCCCCCCGAGGACACTGCCAGAGCCACGCACTTCTTCATTGACCTGAGCCGCAAGGAGAGCAAGGATGCCAACCGCTTCAAACATAGGGTCTGAACTCATTCTGCTCCGCCTAAACATGACAGTGATTTGATATGATAGATATCATATGATATGATAGTTTTCCTTGTCAAGGTTCAGTTTCAAATGCAGCGCAATTGCATGTTTGCTTGTTTCAAATCAATCAGTGTATTTCTTAAATAAGAAGTATTAAGTATTAAAAACCGCAGCTGGGTATGAACACTAAGCGACCCTTACATACCTTGTGTTGAGTGTGTCTGGCACCTAAACACAGCGAGAACAGCAGCAGCGGCCCCTCTGTCACTTCCAATAGCAAAATAGATGTAATGTGCTTAGTCAACAGCATCAGGCCTCTGAGTCACTCACACATTGTTTTTCCCCCAGAATGGACCAAAAAAATACAGTTACAATTTTCATGTGAATTAAATCACATTACCACACTGATGCACATTTGGGCAGTCAAGAATTTCTGTGGGGAAATGTAATACTGAAGGCATCTTCACGAAACAAAAGACAAATGCATCTTAGAAGAAATGTGGCGTTATGTATATAAAATAGAAAGTATACTTATATTTTTATTTTATTTTCCACTGCATCACTTTATGAACACATTGTCATGCAGGTCATGAATGTCCTTAAATTAGTATCATTTATTATTATTATTATTTGTGTGTCCAGAATGTAATAGTTATTTATTTAATTCAGATCAGTAAGCAACTTTGGTTTAAACACATTTGTGATTATTACAGCTAATGTACTCTTGTATTTGTCTTGTCAGTTGATTTTACAGACTTAGTGTTATTGTATTAGTGTTATTATCAAAAGCTGAAAACGTTGCCTTTCATATGTCGCATGTGCTTTATCTGATATAAAAAGAGACAATCACCAAGTTGCATCAGTGATGTTACCATGGATATGATCCTTTGAGCTTGTTCCAATTAGCTGTGTCTCTATGAAACCGTGGCCAAAACAAAGCCGCTGGTTTGATTAGATGCACCCTGACTACAACAGCTTTGGCTTGAAGTTCACAGAAGAATACAACTGACAAATAACATTTACAAAAGGCCGCTTTATCTCAGATAGTGTGGGCCAAACATTACAGATTGGCATTTTGGCAAAGGTTGTCACATCATGTACATATAAACATGATCTCTTAAACCAGATGCCATTGCCGAATTCATGCACAGATAACATATTTCTCTGTCCACCAGGATGTGCCAACCAAGTTGGTTGCAAAAGCTGTGCCTCTCCCCATGGCAGTGAGGGGGCACTGGTTCCTAAGCCCACGGACAGAGTACTGCGTGGCTGTCCAAACTGCAGTCCGACAGCCAGATGGAGATTACCTGGTTTCAGAATGGAGCCAGGTTGTGGAGTTCTGCACAGGAGGTATGCATGGTCGGTCTAATACTGTATATTAATAATAATAACACATTCAGTATATTGGTAATAGTAAATGGATACTATAACATTCTAGACAAGAATGTCTGTTGTGTTCAGATAACTAGTGATGAGTATATACCATCCTTTTGTACCTTATTGCCTTGTTCTACTGCCACTTTTTGATGTAATGTATAAATAATCAGATATATTAATCAAATAATTAAAAAAATAATCTACATATTAATCCATTATGAAAATAATTGTTAGTTGAGGCCCTAGTAGAGGAACAAAATATACTCCCACACTGTTCAGTGAACAGAAGCAGTGAAAAAAAGCATGGATTAGCATATAAATACTGGACCCATTATAACTTTTAATGAGTCTAGTCACTTTAATTTTTAATGTAACAGTGGGCTTTTGTAGGGGGGAATTTTCCACTTATAGCATCATAAATATCATTTAGAGTCAAGCTTGCTGCTGCTTCGTTCTAAATCATATGCAGCATTAAGTCTTTAATTGTGGAATAACAGCCCTCGTGAACATTGCAGATTATGCCATGGAACATCTGCAGCAGCTTTTAGACAAAGCCACCGGCTCCACAGGAAGGTTGCTGAGGTTCTCAGTGTTTTATCGCAACCAACACCCAGACTACTTTAACCACGTCAGGTCTGCGCTGCTTTCACCCCGTTTACTGTTTATTTATTTATAAACCTCCTTGACACGTGATAACAATGTCTTCCTGCTGGCCTCTTTAATCAGAACGGAATGGGGCGGAGTCATGCGTCCGTCACTGAAGGACAACAGTGGAAGCCATGGTTCTCCTATTAATGGCAAACTGCACGGGGTCTTCCTCAGCTGCAACACAGAGTTCGACACAGGCCTCCCTCCGCAAGACTCCCCCTATGGCTCGCTGCGCTTTCACATCCCTGCCGGACACCTGCTCAACCCCAACACCTGCCTGTACTTCGCAGACTTCTACTGTATGTACACAGCGTACCATTACGTGGTGCTGGTGCTGGCCCCTGCTGGCTCGGAAGGGGATGTTTTCTGCCGCAGCCGGCTCCCCATGCTGGAGCTCTCCTCCAACCCCTTCCTGACATACGCTGCCCCCCAGGGGCCAGGGGAGGAGCCCACATTCTGCCACGCTAGCGATGTCATCCTTGAGGTGCTGTTCACGGAGCCCCTCCACCTGGATTTGGGCTCCGTGGAACAGATCCGCGGGCACGACCAGCTTATGAGTCTAACCACGGCCAACGCTAAGAAAGACCCCAGCTGCAAGGTGTGCAACATCAGCGTGGGGCGCTGAGGGTGTTGACACCTGTCCAAACGCATACAGGGACGAGACATTCAAGAAATTAATCCATCTCGGGTTAGCTTGTAACGCAACCGGGACAGCCCATGTCGAGGGGGCGTGTGCATGCTGCTACCCCTATTCCCGCACCCACCCACTCCGCCCTGACCTGACTCATTAGCACTAGAAAAAGGATATTGCAATGTGTGTTACATTTATCACTGCACCTACGATGCTTTGCTGTCATCCAAGCTTTCACATACGGTATGTCCCTGTCAAAGGTTAATGGAACGAGAGCTCAGGTAATCATCCCGATTATAACTGGAATTAAATATGCGTCTTGGGGAAGATAGGGAAAATAATGTATGTTATATTTATTTCTCGTGAACCTTGAATCTGAAACTGAAAACTGAAAACTGAAACCTTTAATTTATAGTTCTTCGTAGAACCCTTGTATTTACTGTTACTTTAATTGTGTGTGTGTGTGTTTTTGTGCTGTGTATTTGTGCTGTGTATTTATTTTATTTTTTGTAAAATTAAAATGTATATATGTTGACAAACTGTTGACAAATGTACAAATTGTAAGTTGCTTTGGAAAAAAGTGTCTGCCAAATGCTGTAAATGTAAATGTATGTTGCACAAGTTGCGAGCAGCAAATTAATGCCATACTGTAGCTAGTTTATCTTCGCTGGGTCTCAACATTATAGATAACAATGTGATGAATAATATTTCCTGTACAAAAATTGCTGCGCACTGCGACTAATTCTGGTTGATGGATAATCCTGTGTAGTAATTTAGCCACTGCTAAGATTCTGTCTATGACTCATTGTCATGCGGTGTCACCATTGCATTTAAGCAATCTAGAAACCAATTTCAGGGTTAGGGGTAGAGATACAGGAAAGCCAAGCTCTTGTGAACTTACATTTTCACTGCAGAGTCAGTGAAGCAGGGCCACTCAATCAGTGTCTCGGGGCACACTATAAGAAAGATAACAGAAAATGCAATATCATAAAGGTCACTGCAGTCGGACTGCAGAGGACATGAGGCCTTTTGTTTAACATCAGTGCCACAGAGCCATGGTGTGCTTCTCAGCAAGGCCATTATCAATCTGTTTTAGGTGCATTCTAAGAAGAGAATCAATTTGAGAAAATTTGAAAATGCTAGTTCAAGATCCATTATAAATAAATAATTATATATACGTATATATATGTAATAGTTTAATTGATATTCATACTGAAATGTGAATATATATAAAGTGCAACACATATGTACAAAACAAAGAAAACATTTAGATTTAGAATTTAGATTACACAAGGATAATTACAGGAGGAATAATTTTTAAATATTAGAATATTTCATCTCCAACCGAAGCACCAAAGCCAATATTCATGTATCTAAATATTGCTAGCTTTCACTAGCTCTGCTATACAGTGAATTGGAAAAGACAGGGATGTAACGAAGAGGTTTCCGGAGAGTGAGATTGGGCAGGTCACGCCCGTCCACTTGGGTCCTTGCCATGACAGAGATGGGAACTCACACAGACAAGGATGCTGTAATTCTGTCCATTATTACTGTCCCAAAAAGGCTGGCTGTACCCACCGGGCAAATAGCTTAAGCAGAACTCTATCTTTCTCTTGGCATCCAACACTTTCGGGATGTCAACATCAAATTTGAAGATGTCTGTTTGTGGCCCTCCATAACGTTGCTGTACGTAAGCACAGGACACATCTCTGTAGCTCTGCCAGGAGTCGAAGGTGATGCGCACGCGCACATCCTTCTGGAAGCTGATGTTCTTAACCCGGACGGCCCCCTGGAGAGCCTGCTCCGTAACGCAGCAGTTCTCCAGGATGACCATGCACTCAGTCAGCCTTGAACGGAAAGCTTGGAAGTCGGCAGAAGGTTGTGGGAAGCCCAGTTTAAGTTGGGTGCCAGGGCAGCATGTGCTGACAGTGCAGCTGTAACTATCCTCCAGTGTGCTGCCCAGCTCTTGGAGAGATGGCAGTGGGTCCAGGTCAGAATGCTCTTCTGCCTCTGAGAAGACTCGCACCGCCGTTAGGGACAATCCTACAGAGTCTGCAAACATTACGCGCTTGTTCTTGGTCGGCACCACGTCTTCGTCCATGTCGTCTAATAAATATGACATCGGGGATGTCAGAAATGCTTGACTCAACATGTCGGATGATAGCTGTTCTGAAACGGGAGGCCGGATGCATGGACGCTGGGGCTTCAGAATGGGCACCCATACGTGAGGGCACAGTTCTTTACGCTGGTTCAAACAAAGCCTCACAGCAATCTCCACGAGGCCTGCAGACTGGGCCATTGACCCAAGGCCAAACATTGGCATGACCCTGTGAAGAGAAAACAAACCAATAATCGAAGGTAATAACTGAGGAACAATCCCCTACAGCGTTGATGACTCATAACAATTATTTTCTACAAATCCCAAACAGATAAAGATCAATATTAATAATTATGATAGCATAGCAAAAGCAGAAATGACTGTTAACCTAGTTCTCACATTGTATTGGTCATGTCCATACTTGAAACTTGGCGTTTATAGCTCTCAACTTTAGATTGGAGCATCCTGTAAATACATGAAAACATTTTTTAATGTATACTGAAGTTATATTCCATATATGGTGTATGTATATTAATATATATAACGTTACAGTGCCCAGGTCTAAATTCAAACAAATAATAATTTGAACATTATGAATGACAGATTATGTGTAATAGCTCATAATCACATCCTGAAATAATAGTTGTTACCTACATTCAAGAAGTGAAATCTCCAAGCACTGTCAAAGTCAAAGTCATTCCTGTGTATCTGACCCAACATCCTATTTATACAACCACAGTGAAGTCAACTCAAACACCACGCCCTGCACTCTCAGTTGTCACGTAATACTGTCTGAGTTAATAACACACAACCCACACAACACTTGAAGTATACAGCACTGGTTTACACATTTCGATCTGTAAACCACAAAAAGGTTTGATAACTGCTGCTGTACAGCATGCATAGCCTGCTTGCCACATGTGTCTGTGTATCTGTGTCCTTTTTAACACTACTGTATGTGTTGTATAAACAGAACACGGACCTATCTTCATAATGGCACTGCAGAGCTGTACTGATCACTCTACTAAGACAGGGAAGCCCATGCACATCTTCTTGTCCCCACAGCGTTATGGAAACTATTCCAGCGATCCTGGGCACTATTCCTAGCCCGGTGGTTCACCCATGGCCCACTGGGAGCTGGGCCTTCATCCAGGCTGGCTTCTCTCCCGATGGGATCACTGTTTCACAGGGCCGCTCAGCACACCCGACACCAAACAGATGGAGGAATATATCAAAGTAAGCATTTTCTACAACAGCATTTCCTCTCTACGTGACTCAAATATTATGGGATGGCGTAAGCCAATCTCTCTATTCGTATGCATGCTATATACGGTTGATGTAATATACATTTGCACATAGCTCGAAATACCTCATCAGAATCAACTTACAATTCAAAATAAACAGGCCAAACACAAGACTGAAGACTCAAACATTGTTGTGCACCTATGAACACACACTTTGTATACTGCATAATAGCTAATTTCTTGTTAAGTGTAAAAAGCCAGTATTGTAACTAGGTAAACTGTAATTCAAGAGCTTGATTGACAGTACAGATTTAGCCACTGACTTTTCTCCCATCTAGTACTAATAGCTTGCAATTTGCATCCCATTTAAAACGTACATAACAATTATCAAAATTTAGGGTAAAACAAATGTTATGTGAAAGAACAGACAAAAGATCATTCATTTTCCTTTTCGACAGTATTATCTCAGTACATGGGCATTGATCAGGAATACTGGTGCACTGGCAACAAGTAGGCTACATTATTAATATCCTTTTTCTTTATTTTCAATTTGCAAACACTTTTATCCAGAACAAATGAGTGAGTACAATTACAACCTATTACGGAGCTTACAGGGCATGTTAGGGATCGAACCCACAACCTTCCAAATGGTCGGCCAACCTAACCAATAGGCTACCCTGCTATAATAAATTCATTACATTATACGGCCTTCGGCATGAATGTTGACACGTACACTATGAAGAAATACACAGTGACCCTGGTATGACAGCTAATCAGTTGAAGCAATCTCACCTTTCAGCTGCTTTTTAAGCAACAGAGGAAATAAAACTTCTCTGGTCATGGTAACTGGAAGAACAATGAATCATCTGAATAAACCTGTTCAATGGGCACCACATCCATATAATACATGACTAGTTTAACTAATTAGTATCATTGATACAAAGAATTGGTTCACATAGTTTCCAAACCTTCTGGTGTATCTCATAAAAGGCTGCACACCCTGAATTCCTTTGTAATACTAGAGGTCCTTTTATTCATAGCTCAGAAATTTCCATATGGAATTGCTTTTCAAAAACAATTCCTGTGACATCAAAAGTCTCTTGACTGCATTCACGGCAACTAGGGCTCTCTCATCAGAAGGGTGTTGGTGGGTTTTGTTTTGACACTGATGAGAACCAGTCTACTCTACATTGCCATGGAAATCAGTTTATGCTCATCTTAAAACATGCCGGAGCCAAATCTTCACTGGGACACAAGAACCTGTAAAGTTAATTTAGCAGAGGTAACAAATTCAGTTACTTTACAGTTTATACAAACAGAAACTTCCACACTTATAGTAAAAATGTAATAGTCTCTAAATGAGCAAATGTTGCTGCATTATCGGTTGCCAAGAGACCATGTAAGGGCAAAAATGCTAAAAATAAAGCCAAATGGTAGTGCAAAGCAGCGCTTATGTAAGATACTATTTTTAGCTAGTAGCTACTAGTTTAATTCAAAAAGGGTATGAGGGCAGTATTCACTTAAAATTACTAAGACAATAATATACCTTGACAGTTAAATTAACTGTACAGCTCCACTTGAAACAAGCGGTGCGATGGTCCGATACCGCATGAGATGCTGAGAACCCTCTTCAAGATCTATTACATACTCTCTAAAAAGGGGATACAGAGGTGACATTATCAATCTTCATTACAATACTGCTGTCCATGGGGAGAAATATACTAACAAACCATAGTAAAAAACAAAAAAAAGGAGGACACATTGCCACCTGCTGGACTTAGCCAGTAGTGCATTTGCATGCAGTGGAAGTGAAGACGCTGGACACAATAATCACACCTCTGCTCATCTGTTTCAGGCTCCACCATGATGTTGTCCTGCCTCTCCTTCACGCGCAGAAACACAAACGAGTCCAAGCAGGGCTGCGGCACTAGGGACAAAGTAGAAAACCAGATTCAATGTAGAGGTCATTTAAAGGGCTACTAGTTACAGCTAAGAGTACTGTATGTCAATGGTTATGCAACTTTTTGATCAATTACCCACCTTTCCGCCACTTTGAGAACCACTGATGCATGATTTGCTACCAGTAGCTGCAGGCACTGAATCGAGCATTAGGAACGTAATGTCGAAAGTATGGTGGGTGCCAGTATCTACAGAGGTGAGCCTTTACCTGCTTTCATCATGTCCACTGACTGAAGGTTGGGAGGCATGTGCTTCAGAGCTATGGCCTTCAGGTAGCTTTCTGTGTTAGCAAGGTACCTATGTGCCAGGGAAGCGTGCGTTATGTCAACCGCCAGAAGCACAGCGACAGAACCACCAGATACACTAATTCAATTTCAATTTCAATTCAATTAAACACTAATAGCGACAAAAAGGTAATTCTATGTACTCTTTGGCGAAGGCAAACTCTTCTGGAGATAGGAATGACGGATCGCCCTCAGTTCTGGACTTCTCTTTCTGAAGGACGTGTGGGAAGAATTTCTCAATCTAAACATGGAATAAAAGTGTTTAAAAACAAAAGCAGGTGTTAAAAATAAAAGTATGGTAAGGAGGGGGGGCTTGGAGCACAACCCCATATGCAGTGCGAGAGGATGAGCATCCCGATGCATGCGGCTAACCTTCTGTAGGCGGGAGCGCAGGTAACTGCTGAGGACAAAGCGGATTCTGTCTATCTCCATGCGGTGGACACTGGCTTTCATGTCCCCTTTCTTCACCCGCTGCAGGTTGGCCTCCTGTGGGGTCAAAAGGTCACAGAACCGTCAACTGTTTCACTAGGAATACCGTCCTCTTCTTCTCCATGAGTAAAAATTCCACTGTTTGCCGCTTGTCTGGCCATACTGCCTGCCGGTGATTCGACATGCTGAACTGGGCTGACTATTCCTGTTAAGCCCTGCACAACCTAGACTGAAATATACACTTAAAAGAAAAGTTAAATGTATCTATAACACTGTTATACTGCCTGATCACGTATGTCGTATACAAGTGATGTGTACTATGTATTTGCAGGTAAGGTAGCCGTAACATACATTATATGGGTTTGTTTTCTATTTACCATATGAGTCAGCTGCTCCATCACACACTCCACCATCTCCGATTTGTTCTCTAGCAACTCTGGTGAGAACTTCTCATTCAGCCACGCCTGCATACAGTACAGTCAGAGAGAGAGAAGACAATAACAATGAAGTCAAATAACTGCGTTTCAGCTGAGAGGACATACCGAGACAACGGTTAAAGGAAATAACTTTACTTCTTCGAGTTTAGCGATCAGCTCCGCCGGGGTCATAACATCCTCTTGACTTTCATCTTGGTTGTTGTCGCTGCCGTCATCAAAAAAGCCGTCAGACATAATTGCACACGAGAGATGTGCGAACAAAAAGTAACAGGCGCCGTCAGCCAAAACGTATTTTTGAAAAGTTTTAAATACAACTCACTACTGTCCGTGTATGTATTTCCCGGGGACGGTTCCTTCTTACAGATATTCGCGCCACTGAAACGGTAGCGTCGCGAGAATAAAAATGGGGTTAAGTATATATATGCGCACGTGATACGCACATAGGATGTGCATGATGATTTGCTGTTACAAATTTTGTGTGATCTCGGCCACAGTGACATCACGCGGTGGCTGGTAGATAATACTATACACAGTAAACACCAATAGGTTCCTTGAAATTCTGCAGTAAACTTACAAGGAGGAAATGGTGATCATTCAACCTCCTTGCTGACACTTTCAGTCTACTTCTCAAGGTTTACTTTAAGCATACATGGAGCTCATGCTGAAAGTCAACATTGAACTGAATTGAACTGAATAAATAAACAAAAACAGCTATCAAGGCATATGCCAGGGACTCCAAAAAGCACTCAGGGGTTCTCAAACTGGATCCCCAGTTGTGCGACAATTTGTTACATCTGACCTTAGTTGATGCAGTCCAGTTGTAATAGCAGTAGTCATACCCTGTGCCATTGCATTTTTACAATAATTAGACTAGAATTACAAAAATGTAAATTGACCAAACAAATTTAAAAATCCAATTATGTGCTGCCTAAACTGTGTAAAAGGTCTGTTCCATTACGATGTCAGCATTCCAGTACCATACCTCCTTACTGGCTGTGACAGGTCAGTGAACGACAGAAACAAGCAAAACTTTTATAAAATTTTAGTAAAACTTGTTATAAAGTTAGTGTTACTTTCATATTTCCATTTTCAAACACTAAATAAAATACAAATATTAACCATATTTAAGCTTTTATCCGAAGCGACTTACAACAAGTATCGTTATAAAGTAGGGGTTAGACATGTTGCTCAAAGATGCACTACATACACTATTTATTCTATCCATACAATATACAATGCTTATACTGTCTATAGTAGTAGTAGGGGGCAGTATAGTCTAGTGGTGTAGGTGTTGGACTCCCAGCCGGAAGGTCGTGGGTTCAAGCCCTAGAGTTAGCCTACCTGTAAGCATCCTTGAGCAAGATGCCTAACCCCTATCTGCTCCATATAATAGCTTAATTGTAAGTCACTTTGGATAAAAGCATCTGCTAAATTACATAATTGTAAATGTAATACATCCATACTGTTTCTGTTTGTATACTTCCACTACTGTTAATATATTGTGTACATACTTTTAGATAAGGGTTTGCACACCACACTTTTAATACTCCAGTCACACAATGCACACTTCGCCAACTAGTTACTGTGTGATGCATGTTGTACTTTGTTTTGGGACTTCTGTGTGTTAGCATGTTGGACTGCGATAAACGGCATCTGGTTCATTTGTATTTGGGTGAATGACAAAAAACGTAACTTGAATTTGAACTAATAAAATTCTGCCTAAATTTACATCTATGGCACTGATCCCATTCTCAGTCTAGACCACTGCTTACGTTAAATCACACACATATATATATATACATATATACACACATTTGCTGTCACTTACTACATACTGCTGCAATACTTACAGTGCAATTATTATATTATTATATGTATATGTACTTATTATTGTACTTTACATTTATTACATGTACTGCATTTATTCTTACAATATAATTACTATTACTATTATTGTAATACTTACAGGGATACACTTATTGCTTTACTATAGCAACAATAATTTTCCAGTGAATACTTGGTGAAAGTGTAATACGGTGAATATAAATTCTAATCACCATCACGGGTCACTTTATGAGTGTCCTTTTATATGGTTACGTATATAGTGCCAAATTTAAAGATAGTATGTACACTTTATGTAGTTATGTTAATCGTCTTCGTGTTATTTCATGCGGCACCATGACCCGTTTGAGGTGTGGGTGTGGTGAGCGCAGGCGCAGACCAAGCAGCACACAGACAGTGGTGAGATAACACAAAGTGGTTTAAACAAGGCTTTCAGTTCACGCATGGCGACACACAACGCATACACTAGACAGTAACAGACACTGAACAATCCCAGGTTCCACACATATACCGACAGGTGCACATAATGACATTAGTGAGGATGAGAGACAGGTGGGGCTTGAGTGTGCTGGTAGTGTGGGCGGCTGTCGGCTGGTGTCTAAATACACCGGAAGAACGAGAGAGGGGCTCCGGATGATACAGTCTGTGATTAACCACATTTCATTCAGTTGTATGCAAGAAATTGTATGGAAATAAAGGACAATAAAGTGGATCTAATCTAATCTAATCTAGGCAGCAGGATCTAGGCATACCAAACATTTTAGTTGGACCTACTTTTCTAGGTAGGTATGGTATAGAAAGTCACTACAGTTAATATGTCAGTGCACTCAGTGGTTTCCCTCTAAGGGAGGAACTAGACAGGCTAAAAACTAACTAACTAACTAAAAAGACAGCAACAATACTTCCTCAAAACAACACTGACAAAAGCTAAATGTGATTGATTGGTAACAATATATGGTGTGAAATGCTGCTACACAGATGATACAAATAGAAAGATGGAAATTTGTCTGGTGACAAACAAGAGTTTATTAACACACACAATTACACAGCTGTACACAGAGTACACTCAAGGTCCTCTGCCGCAGGGCTTCCCTGGCAGTTCCCTGGCATCTTTGCTCTGGTCATTGTTATCTGTATGTGTCCCAATGCTTCCCTCGTCTGTCCATGTGTGCAAAGAAAGCAAAGATCAAGCACAGTCCCATCACATCTTGTGAGGATACATGGAGCTCATCCCAGGCAGTGTGTATCCAGCTTGGGGGCTCCACATCGGGAAGGAATACGGATATGAGTAGAAAGCAGACCCTATAAGGGCAGAGTTGATGGGGATCATTGGGATTTGACGGTATGTTGACTGGTACTGGGGTAGCCTCATTCTGCCCGGTATTAATGATTGGTGGTGTGGTAATTGGGGCCAGGAGTCTCTGGCTGGCCTGTCACAGCCTGTAAGGAGGTAGGACCCTGTCTGATTGTAATGGGACATAGACGGTTGAGTAGAGAGGGTTTTGGGTATCCCTGTCTTAGACTTCTCTCTCTTCTCTGGCTGATAAAGCCAATGTGCCACCTTTTGCAGTTTCTTTGCACAGGTCAGCGAGCCATCATGCTGCATCGCCCCACTTTGGTGGAGTTTACAACCTGGTGGGTAAGGTGTGGGTCGAAGTGGTTGCACAATCTTTGGAATAACTTTGGTAAAACCGGAGGTAGATGCCGGAGTCCAGTTATTCCTAAAAGGGAATGAAGAGGGAGCTGACACTGGACACAGAACAGCAGAGCCTCTAGTACTCCCTTTGTGGACAGGCTTCCACGCAGGGTCTCGAGTCTGGCCTTTATTGGAGTCTACGTTTAGTGACGGGTGGCTAGCATGAGAGAGTTCCCTATGTGGTCCAGTAAGATCTATAGACAGTAGGCTACAGATAGGAGACTTGTTGTTGTCATTGCGGCCATGTGCATCGTTGAAGGCCTTGGGAACGCTTAGGCTTGATTGTGAGTTTGATGTAGGCTTATCTTCAGTGAGTTGTGGACAGTCCTCTGATGAAACAGAGTAGGGGGAGGGACTACGTGACGAGGAGGAAGACGGTGGCAGTGGAGAGCCCTCAGAGGAGTTGCAGTTCTGACTGGAAGATGCCACGATTACAGGCGGGGAGCTGTAGATCACAGAGGGCCTGTCTTTATCTTTATCACCACCCTGAGGGCTCAGTGGTCGGCTGAGGCTGGCCTGGGCCATGCGTTTCTTCTTCTCCAGAGGAGAGATGACCTCTCCAGCAGCAGATGGGATAAGCTCACTCCATGGACTGGATGGAGGGATCTGTAAAATACGGGAGCATGTGAAACCTGAGTGGTCGCCTGTCCCTCTGTTTGGCTGAGAGCAGTCTGGATGGAGCCGGTCAGAAGTAGCAGTCCATGGAGTAGAATGAGCTTGTGTTCCTGTCTCAAGATGGTTGGCAGCCTCTGGTGTTCTCTGGTCTTGTGTCTAGAAAAAAAAATTGTAAATTTGTCACATTAATATGAACTCATACAGCCCGTTGGAAATTATTGTTATTATTAGTAGATAAATATATTACCTCAGAATCCATCTCTTTATCTGACCTTTGTGTCCTCTTCTTCTTCCCCTCAACATTGCTAACCCTGCCATCTAAGTTCCTCTTGTAAGGTTTCCTTGGCTTGCGCGGAGGCAAGGGTTTGTCTTCCTCCCCTGCCAGGTGTCTCTCAAACGGCAACACCAGCCTGTAATACAAAGAAATGGTTGAATGATTTTGTAACTTGATACTGTTTTGATTTAACTGAGCTTTCAGAGAAACACGTGTCTTCACCTTTCATAGTGCCGCCGGGTGCAGGTAGCAGCACTGGTGCTGCCTGGGCTTCCTCCGAGCTCATCATAGACACTCTTCCAAAGACGCCGAGCTGTTACCTGATGGTGAACATCATGAGATAACTGTCAATGATGACACCCCAGGCCTATGTCTTTTCCATTTCACAGTTCTTAAGTGAAAGAAACTATGGTTCAATGTACCAGACATGCGGTCTGGTATAATACAAAAATAGTTCGGGCCTCTTACTAGAGGCATTTCAATAAAAGACTGACATTCTCTGAACTTTCACTCTTGCCCCAGAGTGGAAACATCCTCCAACCATCAAAGATTAAATACGGCAGTGATAGCGAGCGACAAGCTGTGCACTCAGTAGCCTATATTTCTAACTTGTAGAAACAGTTAATGGTTACAGCCCTAAGCTAGTTTATTTTCCACCAAAAAGCCACTGCACAGGCCTTTATCAACATTTGCATACTAGTCTCTGTAAAATATGATATACAGTACAACAGGTCAATAGTAAGTTAAAACAACTAATGTAACATGGAATTTACTGTATGTGTACTCACTGAATCATAGCCGCCAAGCTTCTCAACAGCTTTGAAGATTCTCCAAAGGTTAACTGGAAAATACAAATGAATGCAGTTTTGAATGCATCAAAACCCTAACCTGGTTTTGATGAGATTGGATTTTGTTTAACTTATCACATTTAAATGAGGTCCCTCAAATCTTGCGGAACAGACATTTTAGTAGTTATTAACTTAAACTTACTCTGCTTAAAGCCCAGGTGTGGTATCCTCTCTATGGGTGTTCCTTTGTCTTTCATGAAACAGTACAGACTTGACACAAAGGACTTCTCCTCCATCTCCTCTGGCTTGGGCCTTAAGCCCCCATCACATTCAGTGGAGGAGTCACATCTCTCAAAAACAGTAGGGGTCTAAAGTAGGAAGTAGTACCATCCAATTAAATAACTGATTAAATACAGTGAGGTTGTATCAGAGATGCACGTCAAATAATGTGTTCTTAGGAAACAAACATTCAACTGAAACATCAGTAGCAGAGGCAACAATTTTACAGTTACTTTCAATATAACCACTATACATCCTGTCTGGGAAGTAATTGTGGAGAATTTAGTCTAGACTGAATATATGCATTGATATCTCAGAAAAGTCCCTCTACAACTAAGTATGGACTGAAGAGATTATCCTTGATATCACACAATAAAATACAGGATCTTGCACTTGCTGAAAATTGATTTGAATATAGTTACAAATAGTGTATGCGCCTCTCTAAATTGTCATATAAGCGACCCCAAGTAAAAAAAAGTGTACAATGTGACAGTTTAACACAGTTTTTTTACCATTTGTGGTTTACAACAAATGGGAAATGAAACAGTAAAGGCATGCAGAAATTTAAATCCACAAAGCATTCAAGAGAAGTATGCAATGCCAAGCATTTAAGAGAAATGTTGGTGTTGTATTTCCAATCTCCTGCTAAGTTGAAATAAAGTACCTGGGGTTTTAATTTTGAGACGATTCCCTACATCACCCATGTATTCTCCAATAACAGTGGGCCTATGGCTGCTTTATTTAATGGCTTTGATATTTGGGGGCCTTTTGGATAAATTTTTCTGTGCAAACAGTACAAAGTGCAACATCAGGGCAAAGATTACTGATGATGGTATTTTTACAGTATGTGAGTATCCCAGTATCAATATAAGAACAAGACTAAAGTTCCAAAAACATTTCTGTCTACTTGGATTTTCCATCATGAGAGTATGTGATGGCTGCTCAGAATGCATGTGATTCTATGAGGTGTGACAGTACGTAAACTGCATATCTCGCAGCGAATCATATGCTGTACATTAAACCACAGCCTAGGTAAATAAACAAGAGGTAAATTACAGAAGTGAGTGGCAAAACTACATTTCATGCTGAGTTTTGCCTTAAATCACCAAACAGGCTTGTCACACCTAGTACAGCAACATTCACCACACACATTTGATATTAATCTGTTATAATTTGTTAATCTGGCACATACTGTATGCTCAGGTATTGTTCAGGTTGGCCACATAAACTGCAACATGCATTTCATTAATGCACACTTCTTACAAGCAACCACATACAGTATACAGGCGCTTTGAGTGCCTATATAGTCAACCTTTCTTTATCCTATTTCTTAGCTAAACTATCTCACATAGGACGTCAAATAAGACCAATGTGAACAATGTCAATATTTCAGTTTGAATCATCACATTTATAGATTGCTTTGTTTCTGTTGCAGCCATTGTACAATAAAACAGCTAAACATGGTTTCATATTGAATCAAGTTCCTCTCTGTGGTCAATGGTTCCGAGAAGTGGGCCATAGAGTGAGCAAGAGTGAAGGCGAAGGCTTCCAATCGAGATAGCTCTGACTTAGTCACAGTTTATACATCTGCTCCATACTTCCCAGCTAACAGCTCCTATTTTTCAGTGTTCCCCCAAAAATACCACAGACAAAACCCCCTTCTTAATCTTTTAGCATTACCATTCTAATTTCCCATAACAGATGCAATATCTCAGCACTTATTTATAAAATAATATTTAGAAGCAGAAAGATCTGCATCACTTAACAAATTATGGCCCACACCACAGCCTGATAATGTAATGTGTTGTTTCTTTTGATGTCAGTTCCACATAAGATATGGAAATATTCTCACACTGCAAGAGCAGTGGTTTCACATACGCATATTAAGGAAAACAACTTAGCATGTACAAACCGAGTCCAGGACTAGTTCATCCAACTTTTAGAAGTGCTTGATTATAATGACATTATGTTTACATAGGCCTATTTTTGCTCACCATCTATATATGCTGTGTGCTATGTAGTAAGTAGCCTGTGATACAATAGACACTTCTGTTTAAAAATTATGTTTTTGGAAATCTATGTAGGTGTTAATGTTATGTGTTGATATGTAACCTCTGTAATGACTGGTAGTGGCGTGCTGCACTGATGCTATTGGGAGGCCAGTCTTCACCACAGAAACCGCTGAGTTTCAATTCAAATCAGACTTGGAATTTTAATGAGCTAGCTTGCAATTTCTCATATTCAGTTACCAGAATTGTCTGGTAACTGTTTCTAAGGAGCACCTGCACTTTCTTTATGCGTAAATAGTGGAATTCTGTTTTGTGTGTGTGTTTTAAAGAATCACTTCATCATTATCTATTTTCAAAATGACTTGCCAAGATTTTGCAATTGCCAGAAATTGCTTCTTAAATCTTAAATTAACAAAAATGGAAATGAAAGCACAGAGACAAGACCATGTCATTCCAACAGACTGAATGACTGAGACTATTACTGAAAATATTAGTTTTGTGTGGACGCCAGGAAAGCTATCTTATTGCCACAGCATCCTCTAATAGGGATCCTTAAAATAAACAAATAAATAATATCGGAACTGTAACGGCATAAATATGCCCTGTGCCAGAAGAGTATTTCTATATTACCTTGTCAGGCACCTTGTCGGGTTTTCCTCTGTACTGTTCACTGTCAGATTCATGGTGTGTTCTCTTAAATAGATCCTCTTCAGATTCCAACTCTAGCAAAAGACATGGGACAAGACAATAACCACTGGTTTAAAAAAACGTGGACCCAAATGTGGACCCTAAAAGAAGTGATTCAAAGCTCACAATTGCTAATGTATATACAGTACATTTTTATGCATGACATTAAATGTACTGTATATACATTCCAAATTCCAACAATTATCTAAAAATGGTATAACATGCTAATGTTGTGTTGACTGTCAACAGTTGAAATTCTGTAGAACAACCCATTAACAACTGTACAAGTCTATATATTTGATATAAAACCACAGGCTGCAAAACCACTTCCTGCTCATGAGTCTACCTACTCTTGTGTGTTGCCACATGACAATAGTGAAATGACAAAGCACAGTATTAATTCACTTGGATTACATATAAACAAATGTAGACAATAGAGAATGAACATTACTTGATGATATTGCTGATTTCTTTCTCATACAATATTTCATATTGGTGAACAGATATTTTTAGACTACAATTTTCTTAAGTGAACTAATAAATAATAAATATAAATACATTATGAATAGCTAGTAAAGTTGTGACCGAAATGTGCATGATAGGCTATACAAATCAGCACAGCACCCAGAGTCAAACCTCTGAAGAAATCATACTAGGATATGTCTTCAATAGTTCTCACCCCTCACCCGCAGATATCTGTCTACAAAACCAATCCGCTTCTCTTTTGAGATCACAAATTTCCTGTACTGTGGCTTGAACCTTCAATTCTGCTTTTAAAAGCCTAGTCGATATAACTTCTCCATTTTGTGTTATATCTGGGAAATATTTGATCTTTGTGTTATTTTAATGTTGTTTTCACGTTTTTTATTACTCTATAATATTGTTTATTGCATGTTTCTTATTGTGTGTTATATTCAAATCACAGGCAAACACTGTACAGAGAAACATTAACTTTAATATTTATACTGTGGTTAGGTTATAAAACAGTTTGCTTTTATTTAATTTACCCTAAATTCCTGCAAATTCATACATTTTCATGCAACAAAAAACAGCTAAGGCTTCAATAATATCTAACGTTACGTTAAGCTCAGCATTACAACATTACACAAGTATTTAATCAAAATCTGATACAGAAAATAATGGCAATCCTTACCCATTTTAACAGGATGTCTTCTAGTCTGACACGTTACCGTGTATTGTGTTGCAGTAATTCATGCTCTACCGTATTCAACTTTTCACCACAAAATAGGAAGGTGTCTCCACAGGCCAGTTTCATTGGTTGACTAAAACACCACAGCAAGTATGTCTGGGAGATTGAGTATTCTGTCTGTTCCGCCTCACAATTTACAGTATAATTTCTTGTGTGTTCTCACATTAGCAAATGTTGGAACTCCAATTGCTGGAATTATTTCAAAAAGACCTTTATTTCTAAAATAGCTAAAATAATTAAAAGAATTTCTGATTGATGAGATTCTAATTTGACTTTATTCCTGTGAATGATGACTGATATATGATTTCAGTTGTTTAATCAGAACATAACTGCAAGGCTTTAAAGCTGTTCCTAACTGTAATTCTAAACTATATAATAAAATGGTTATCATGTGTTAATGTAAAAATCCACACTAACCTAAAAACAAACAGCAAAAGTAAACTATTACACATAAGAAATATTGCCGAAATAGGAAAATCATAAAAGCAAAGGCAAAATCTGACTGATCTGGTCACTATTGAGTGAGCGTCAAATTATAATCTTAAATTGAACTAGATCATCAAGTCACCAAATCGTGCTTAGTTAACACTATCCACATTTCCCCTAAATGTTTTTGATTTGTACCTTTGAAATGGGGATGCCCAAATCTTCCATCTGTTGCGGATAGGCTATGACATTTCAATATGCTTTACATCTAAATGTCAAGAAGAGATTCGTTGATTATCCTAATTTCAGAGGGATTTTCTTTTTGTTTGTCAAAGTATAAAACAATAGATTTTCCGCAAGCTTTCGATTCAAGAAGTGTTGATCTCACTGAAATTGATAAATGCTTTGCACAGTGACCCTTTAAAGAAATACACTAATTGTACTCTAATTCAGAGAGTATAATTCAGTCAGTATAATATTTTTTACATTTGGGTTTACATAATTTTTACCCTCGTAATAAATAGAAAATGACCCAGAACAATATTACATTTTGGGAAAACAATTTTAAAAATATTTCATCACAGGATGTGATGTTAAGATTAATTTCAAATGAAAATTAAAATACATTAGATATTCTAATATTATGCCAAATCCGTTACATTTTAAATGTTTTATTTGATGTTATCTCCTGTAAACACTTAATCTTGCATTCATTCTCCTTTCATGTTTGAATCACTTAGAGCTCCAGTGAACAATTTAATGCAGCAGCATGAGATGACAACAAATACTTTAGTTGAGTAAAAACACAGTTGAGAAAATCCCCAGCTATTCATTTCAGACTTTCACTGACATAGGCACATGGCCTGTGAATACGACAGCAGAGGTAAATGACAGAGTTGGAAAAAAAACAAAAAAACAAAACAATAAAAACTGCGATGATTCCAATCATAGATGTCTTTAGGTTTGAGTCATTATCCTGGGAACAAATCCAACAAGCACTTCAAGATGCACTGTCGAATAGCAACAACATACTGTACAAAGTCTTATGCTGAGTAAAACATTGCTGGTATTGGGATTATGAAAAAGGCTGTTTTTTTGTTTGTTTGTTTTTTTTAAAGGTTAGTTAGTTAGTGAAGACAAAGCCACATAGGCTAAATTTAAATAAATATAGTAACCTAAAGATGTGGTAAATTGTCACTAATCACAGAATCAGATTGAATAAAGTGTTGCAATAAAATAATGTAATGAATAATATGCACATTAGCCTTAAAATAATGGAAAACGCATGATCATGATGACATTTAATCTTATCCAAGACTAACAGTTGCAAGTCCTTCCACAGAATTGATTGGGGGAGTCACAGAGTATCTGTTAGACTGGTCAGTCGCCTATGCCCAATTAGATGGGTAATTAGCATAAATAGAGGTCTGACGATACACACATTTCACTATTACACAATTATGATTTTACAGTCATCAGGTATATATGAAGGTTGCAATGTTCATGTTACTTTTGCGTCTAACTTCACTCTGCCCAGTAGAGGGGGTTGCTAGTGCAACCCCCTCCACTCTCACTGATCAGGTCAGGCATGCACATGGCTTTGCTCGTCCAATAAATGAGTGTAACATTTGCAGACAGGAGAATCGTCAGTACAATTTAAAATTGAGATATAGCCACGCTATTTTTTTTCCGTTACAAGCACCGAGCCTCATTTAAAGTGAAGATAATGATGTGACGGATATGGGGAAAGTAAAATCAGATGTTTCGTTGAAACTGAAACCTATACCACAGAGGTGAAATCCCCTGTCATCGCCTTTATGCTTTTGTTCCAAGAAGCCTATTGCAGAGCTAATGAACATAACTGCGCGAGCTACAGTTACCGCTCTTTAGAAACACTTTTTAAGTGTCAAGTATGATATTCAGTCTTTCTAAAATGAAATATGCTACACAGTGCTGAATGCTCAACACCTCCTTTTTCAAATAACAACATACACACAACAATATTATTATTATCATTATTTATGAAGAACGCTTGTGTGCATTACAATATAATCTGGAAAAAAAATAAAAAATAGGTAATGAACATGCCGTTTGTAATTTATAATTAATTACCACAAAGCATCAGAAAACAACGATCTTGTTTCAAGTTAAAATGAGGGAACTTGCAAAATTCCTACTTCAGATTTGCACAATGTTAAATTAAAATGCCACAAAGCGCTTATCAGCCCATTCAGGTAACCTCCTAATTGTCTTAGATGATTGTGTACCATATTAGAATTCTTTGGATCAAAACAGCAAGATTAGTGAAATAAAGTAAACAAAAAGGAAGTGGACTTATTTTTCCTCTTCATGACTGATCCCTGAAAGTTCTAATGTTTTGACAATGATGATGGAAGATGTGGGGTTTCCAAACGTTCATTAGCCATTTCATCCATTTGCAACTAAATACTGCCACCCAGAGCACAGCAAATGTAACATCAACATAAATCGCAACTAATACTAAACAATGATTTGAAATTCACAAAAAAAGTTCAATCAAGATCTTTAATAAAAAAACAAAACAAAAAAAACATAAAGAAGCAAAAAATTATCTTGTAGCTGGTACCATGATTTTTTTTTTTGTCTGAAATGGAAAGGAGCAATTTCTAGTGAAATAATTATACCTTAAATTCAGTGTTTAAGGAATGTGCTTGAAGGAAGGAATTTAACTACAAGTGCAATTGAAGCTCACAATGTAATTTAGATTGAAACATTAAAATCTTTTCACTGCGTCACATTTATAGGTAAAGGGGGGTTGGCTAGTCTATGGGTTTCTCACAAAAATCTCAAACTAGCCCATCAATTGCACACATAAACACCACAATGGAGTGGAATTCTATGGGGATTTATTTCAGAATCTTCTGGTTCCAAGAATACCTTTAATTTATTGATCCATGATACGGAGCTTGTTGTTCGAGGCAGTTTTCTCTGGTTTCAACTTGAGCAGCTACCTAGTCTGCGAACCTGGCTCGCTGTGTGGCCATGTGTTATCCTAGTGCAGAGGTGCTCTGGGGCAGACTCTGGGTGTGTTCATCTTGGACATCTGGGCTGAAACTTAGATCAGCTCCACATAATTGGCTGGGAACATCCCAAAATGGCCGCCCAGGTTGTAGCCTCGCCACCAGCCCTCGTCAATCATTTCGATGCCTGTGATTATGTCATCAGGGTCAAATGAGATCTCTGTGTCATCGGCTGGAAAACAAAAGACGAACAAAATGTCAGTGACATCACCACATGACCTTCAGCGATGGAGCTACTGGTGCAGGTGTTTGGCTATAGTAGTACGTCACTCACAGTTGGTTAGAGAATAAAGCTAAAAACATGCTGCATTGGATAACTTTTAGATTCGATTAATATTGAAGTTGATCTTCCAAGAGCCTCAGTGAAACCAATAGCATACCACGAGGCCCCTTGGATTTGCAGACAAAAGCATGTCTGTACTGGATATTTCAATGGTGAGAAATATACTGGTGCAGGAGTAGTGTTGTGGTTCATGTATCAGGAAGAGCGTAACTAGGGTCATTTCTTAATTTGCAGCAGAAAAGCATTGGGTTAGGGGGTGGTGTGTCAATGCTACCAACCTTACACTTTTATTTTTTTAAAGCAAACTATTTAAAATGAAAGCCATGTAGGACCATTTGGCTTATTAGTGCCACTGGTCTGATCATGAAACTCAAAACCACTTTGTGAAAAGCTGTCATATTCTTTTGCCTGGCAGGAAATAATTGTAATCAGAAAATCCAAACAAAATCGAGTATTCATTGTAGCTGTAATCCAACACCTACCAGCCTGGTAGTCATACAAGGCCCTAGCACAGATGCCGCGGTCTGATGCGGACTGCTCCTCAGCAGCCCCTTCAAAGGCATCAGTCTCCTCCCCCTGGGAGAGACAACAACGATGAAGAGGGGAAGATTTAAATGAAACGGCAGCACACCCAACAGAGTGAGAAGCACTGGTTCAGGGTGTTTTCAACGCAACAATAAAAAGGCGAGAGAATGCACTGCATAGTAGACGCTCACCTGAGGTGGCTCCTCATAGAGATCATCCTGCTCAACCTCCTGGACATGGGGACTGGCAGCCGGAGCCTCCTCTGAAAACAGAAAACGTCCGATTAACTAAACTAGCATTGTCCATGACTACCAGCAGATGGCAGCACCAGCTGGCAATGGCGCAGGGTTTAGCTGGAGGCAGGCTTTGTAGATGTGGACATGAAAAAAAAATACTGGGTTCTCTAAAAAAAAAAAAAAGCAGATGACAGAGGATGTCTGTGGTAAACCGCTGGGCTGCATTCCCTTTGCCCTAACAACGCAAACATAACAGAAATGTATGAATTTAACATGTTTCACAACAACCCAAGTCCGCCGTTTAAAACTATTTAACACCACTCCCGACTACATCCCAGCGTCAGGGCTGTGTACTGAACGCAGCCCTGATGTAGACAGTGCTGGTTTAAACCAAGATCAGTGTTCGTGAAATGGGCCCCACCTTGCCATGGCTCCCGCGGGGCCTCCTCCTGCTCCTCACACTCATGCCTGGCCTGCTCATCCTCAACAACAGGCTCTTGTCACCACAACAACAGCACACGGGTACACACACGGGTACACACACGGAGACACACACGGAGACACACACGGAGACACACACGGAGACACACACGGAGACACACACACACACACACACACACACACACACACACAGGTGCATGAAGACATTTTGGCACAGTTCAATGGAGGACAAACAAAAGCCTTGCT
>JAOEHI010052402.1:0-20198 GCA_025447815.1 Percopsis transmontana | reverse complement strand
ACACACACACACACACACACACAGGTGCATGAAGACATTTTGGCACAGTTCAATGGAGGACAAACAAAAGCCTTGCTGGAAGCTGCATGGACGCAAGCATTACATGAAACGCAGACTGAATGAATGATGCACGGTACTGCTAAACATATGGGGATGATATTAGACAGAACAACATAGAGAACAGATCGTCCAGTATCGCCAACCAGAATGAGACTTTGTTTGGGTATGTATTAGACCAGTGGTTGTGAAATTATTTTTCAGATTAAATACGTTTTTTATTACCATATTAAAATTGAGTTTGCTTATCTTGTATAAAATTGTGTATACATTTTATAAATGCAGTTTTAGGGGCATTTTTATGCTGTTGCATTATGCTATTAAAAGATGTGGTTCCTTGCTTGCAACAGCCCCTTGCACATTTGTAAGCAAGGAACCACATTTTGGTGGTCACTGGTGAAACAGAATCACAGTGGCGTGAGAGTGTGTGTGTGTGTATGTGCGCGCGCGTGCGTGTGTGCATAAGCTCGCACCTGTGGCACGAACAGGAGAAGCGGAGCTCGCTGACACAGGAGAGGCTTGGTGCAGGGGTGTGCCGGCCCACTCAGACCCATATGCTTGCTTAGAGAGAAAGGGGCTTTGCAGACGCCCTGAGAGAGACACACATGGAGCCCCCGACGCATGCCATGAACCAGAGAGAGAGAGAGAGACACACAAAGACAGAGACGGGTTGAGCCGGGGAGCGGGGGCATGACTGCGACCGTCTTGCATCCGCTCCAAGGCTCTCTCCCAGGGCTTCAGAGACAAAAGGTGTTAAGTATGAATATGAATAAACACCTGGACCAAATGATGGAAAGTTTAAGCCCGGAAAAAGAATGCGTTAGGCGAGAGGAATCTCCTGTAGCATGTCTCCACATGGCCGAGACTGACAGGTCACACCTGCCGGTATTTAAGGGAGCCTTGCGGTAATGCCAGAGAAGCCATGCTTGGCTTCACCAAGGTCCTACCTGGCTGTAGGCTGGCAGGGGAGTCAGTCGGAGCCTCCGAGTCACTGGGAGCGATGCCCCGCTCTCTCTGTTTGAACATCTCTCTGGGATTCATGGCCCGCTGAGAGATAAGAGAGGCTGCCTCCTGAAAGATCAGATAGAAAGTAGTAAGCAGTGAGCCATGGATTATCTGCAGCGCTAACCCTTAACGCAGTCCCAACTTCTTTATAAGAGAAAACAAGCAACCCTTTTTTCTTTTAAAAAGGTACATTCCTCAGTTTGTGTCTGGAATTGCCCTTGTGCTTGAGACCAGTGTTACAAATATTGTTTTTTTTGTCCTGAATAGAAAAGCCGCATTCCTCTCTACTCCCCCCAATGACTGCAAAGTGCACTTAAGCACTGATCTTTTTCAGAACATTATGATGGAGATATAATTTAGGGGTTTGCAGGGCACTGTACCACAATTGAGGAGTGTACCTTTAAGAGGCACGCTGGAACCTGTGCAGCTGTGAGCGGAGATCAAAGTTAGCTGAAAGCTAGAGACATGTCTTTTTAATGAAAAGCGTTGGTCCGGAGATAGTAGGGTGACAGAAGGCAGTAAGTCCAGAGGAGACCACTTTCCAGAGGGGGACTCACGTTGGCCTTCTCCACAGATTCCCCTCGCTTGAACCCTCTGCTTTGGGCTGCTTGGTCCTTCTCTTCCGCCTCCTGGTGATGCTGATGTTAACATTGTCATGAGCTAATGTAGAGCTAAAAGCCCTGGCAACCAACACAAACATTCTGGGCACTAAACTACATTATGAACAAGAGTATTACGATCAAGTGTATCCCATACTGGTTAGAGGGCACTGACGTCTGGTTACAGCTGTTTGACTAGGTGGTCTGAAGTCTTCTCATACAGCAGGACAACTCACCCCTTTGTGTGTCTCCTGTTCTCTGGTTCCTGCTTCCTGCTTCTGCTGGTACATCCTGTTAAACAAATGGATATTTCAAAGATGTCACAACAGAATGTAACCTGAGAAAGGCTCAGTACTGTATACTGCAAGAGTCCTGCCCAGTGGTTTTTAAATCGTCTAACCCATGATCCCCTCCCCCCAAAAAAGGTTATCTTTGCCTAATAGCATAACAAAATGAATATTCTAATTTAAAAAAAGATTAAAAATAACATATTTACAACACCACTATTATTCATAAATTTTTTTTTGGTAAACTTTGAGAACCACTGCTGTACCCATTAGTCCTCTTCTGTTCAGTGCAACACCTACTTTTGTTGGTCGATCTGAGAGGCCCTCTCCTTGTCTCTCTTCTCCCTTAGGGCCGCCTCCTTAGCCTCCCTGTCTTTCCTCTCTCTATCCAGATGCTGCCGTTCCTCTTCAGCCTTACGCCTCTCCTCATGTCGTCGCTTCTCCTCATCTTTCTGAAAAGACACACCGATCGGTAGAACGCCAGCATGTGCAGTTGAGGACTTTTTGATGTAGATCTGCTGATTTTAAGAGCCTACCTCCGCCTGTGCCCAGAAATTGTCTTTATTGGTCCTTTTGATTTCCGACATTGCGTTGGTCTTCTGGTACACTGAGCCCTATAAGGTAAGAGAGTATCATCATATAATCAACTGGGTCAAACCAAAGCCACCTCATCTATGGCAATTTGTGTTAAAACAACAACGTGTTTCCTGCCAATTCCAAACAACGTGACAGATATCTGCTGTATTGTGCAACAAATGCAGACAGAAGGCTTAAGGTGCTGACTTAACAGCTTGATTTGGCATCTAGCAGCAGTACAGTACAGCAGTCCTAATGAGTAACAGTAAGCCAAATCTGGCCACATTGGAAACATGAGATAAGAACACATACCATGTCTTCCAACTTGGAGCAAATCATTACTGCCTTTGGCTTTGGGCAAGTAGTGTGGGGGTATTTAAATAAACAAATAGCCTTAATGTGATAAACGTGAGTTTGAATAGGTTGGATAGGAACTAACACTTAAGGTAAGGTGACTGGAAGGTACAGTGCTGTGTGTCAAACGTACCACCGGACCCTGAGGACCAGAGTCCCGGAAGCGGTTGGATTCTTTGTGAAAGCTGTAGTTCGCTCCTGATGCCTTCCCCACCTTCTGCATAACCGCCTCAGGCTCCACATCCTCTTCTGCTCTAGCATTTATAGTGACATGGGCCCCCTGGAACGCCAAAGTTTAGCTTTCGTAGCCATCAATCTGGTTTAACGTTTTTGTCTTGGCTAATGCATGCTTCCCCCCACAAAAATTGTTTGGTACCATACAGTCCTGTGGTTATGATATGAATGACACTGACACTACCCCAACATAGTTCTTGCATTATTCAAAAAAATGCTTACACCATGCTCCAAAATGCTTACACCATGCTCCATTACAGTTTTTATTACCATTACTCAACATTATTAACCTGCTAAAAAACATTCATGCATTACAGTTTCTCTTGTGAACAGAAGCACACTCAGAGAGTAGAGAGTAGACAGCAATTCATATTCACCTTCAGAAAATTTGCCATGGAGCTGACATGGTTTGCACACAGTCCTTTCCTGGCATCTTTTACTCCTTCCCCAGTCTGAAAAACAAACAAACTATTCATTAGTCTGTGGCTTACAAATATTTGAAGATTATGCCCACAGAGAGGGTGAGAAATGCTGGGTGGTTTAGCACTAACCCAGTTGATGAGGACATATTTGGGGAGGCCAGAATTTGGATCCTGGACTCGACAGAAACCGTACATCACTTTTCCACTGTTGAGCTCCTCCACCATCTCCTCCAGTCCTCCATCTCAAAGACAAACATTGTGGCAAAGTCAAATGGCTGCTTGTATAACTTTCTCAGACCACTACTAAAAATAATGGGTTGAAAAACTACAGTCTGCCTGTGCTGGCATTTCACTTTCACTGCTCTATGTTGACAGTGTGGCTGATGCTCACATTTCATGTCACTGTCGTCACCTAATTGGATCAGGAAAGTTACTTGACAACAAATTGTACTTACCCCCCTTCTCTGCCAAACGGATATCATTACTGTTTCCCTCGTAGGTGAACAAGGCCCTGTCAATAGGAATGCCACATTAACTATATTATTCTAGGTACAAACAAGTAAGGTTTACTTTTAAAAAATTTCCAGAGGTACATTCGGGTTCAAATAGATAGTGCTTTTTAGTAAAGAACCAAAAAAGTGGAACTTCCTTTTTTACTATCATTTTATTATTTCTGCCGTCATTATAATTGTTATTAAACACTGTGGTATATTAGATAGATCATCAAAGCAGAAATAGGTCAGAAAAGAAAAACAATTTGTAATCAAGGCATCCAGGTCATAACTTGCTTAGTCTATAATAAGCACACTAACGAAACAGGAAATTTGGTTTCATACAAGTTAATGTGCCTGTTTCACACAGTGTAAAAACTAAGAGACACTGTACATCCACAATGACTTCTGTTTACCCTTACTTACTTCTGTTTTTAAACACAGAACCACATACTGTCTAAGACAATCGTATTATAAACTAGGGGTTTTGCATCACCAGCATCCATAAATATATACTACATACTAATTAATTATTACCCCCAGAAAAAAATAAAAAATAAAATCTACATACAAATAGCATGTCATTCTGATATAATGTGACATAAAAGTTAACATGTAAAAATTTTCATTATTGGACAGTAACGAACCAGTACCAGTAATGAACCAGGAAAAGCCCCCCCCTCCCCGCAGTTAGCTGCCTTGGGACATGAAATCAGGTCACCTTTAATGTAATTACAGATAACACCATCAACAGGTTTCATCTCATCCTCGACATCACAGACAATTATACAGGTAGGTTGTGAAATAATTGCTTTACCCATTCAGCTCAACAATTATTCCTTACCAGCAGGTATATCACCAAGTATATGTCGTTACATTTAATTAATAAAAGATTATCAAAAGAGAGGAACAGTACAAATGAAACCGTAAATTAAACCATAGACACGCAATTGATACTAACTTGCTAGTTACCTCCCTAGTTACTTAACTTCCGTGATTGAGGAAGTGAACTACCTAGATAACTCAAATCAGCCGTAACTAAGCTACCCTCCACCTAGCTTAGTTAAATGAGTCGATATCTGATAAAATCACAAGAATGTAGCGATAATATAGCCAATTTCTAAGTTCCCCTAGTATTGAGGAGGGTAATTCGGATGGGTTACATTAAACCAAAGCTAACCTAACATTAGTTCTCGATTGACTGACTTGCTACTAGCTGATGTTATCGTACGCGTCTAGCTAACTAAATAGCACTAATGCACTAGTATTTCCCCTTACCAGTTGGTGTTGGATTTTTCATCTACCACCTCTTTATAAGCAGCTGTCAAAGCAGGGCCATTTTTACTCAGGTTAACTGCCATTGTTATACTGAATATAGCTAGCCAGCTAGCTATCCGGGATGCGCCCTTCCTTCCTATTTGGAGGAGTGGCGACGATGCTGACTTTTGAGATCGCTGCTATGCAGGGAGCTGATTTGACAAGCCACTAGTTATCCTCTGTACTGCACCCAGTGGCTCCCTGTGCCGGGGCTGGGCGGAGCTAGTATGTTAAGTGCATTTTTTATGAATGAAAATATATTCCTATGTAGTTTTTATAACAATATTATATAATTGAATATACTATTTTGACCGGGTGTGCTGGAAAAACAATAGGATATTAGCTGTTCGCCATATTCCTCTACTGATGACAGAAGCCCGCAGAACCCAAACCGAACCTGCACTAGTACGTGTCGTGGACATTCATGTAGTGAGCAATATGCAAGACCCTGGTCATATCTTTCTCTGGTTATTCAAATTATGATATGGTAATTTCTACCTACAAACTGCAAAGGGAAAAACAATACAAAACAAAGAACAATAGACTTCTGTAAAACAAAATGAGCTTTATTCAATTGTTATTTGTCATAATTCGTCTATGTAAGGGGTGGTTGTTCCTGCCAGATCAAGCACATGGATTTCAGATAATAGGATGTATTCTTAATGTTAGGAGACTGGTCCTGCAATTCAGAGAAACATGGGCTATATATCTCAAATTACTAGCTCTATGTAAATGGTAAGATGAAGTCCAAGAGTACAGATGAAGTAATGGGAGGAAACAACCCTGACATCAAATTTACATTTCATCACACATTCTTTACCTACATATATATCTATATATCTATATATATAAAATGGGGGTTAAGGCTAAGATTCAGTCAGAGGTGTTAGGCAGATGAATTGTAACAAAATCCCTGATATCTGGCAAATGGCTGAGAAAGTTCTTGAGTGCAAAGCATGCCAAGCTGCCTATATGAACTCTATAGAGAAAACACTGATCACATAAACTCAATTTAGCAAGCATCACTCATCCCAGGCTGGCTGTCAGGGTAACAAGGCTGCACTCAAATGTACTACTGGAAGATACAGGACTTACACATAAATAAATAAATAGCCAAACAAGGAAACACAACAATTTTTCAATTTTAAAAATGTGGACTTTCTCTGTAATGATGTTGCTGCATAAGTATTTTTACTGCAGAGATGTTTTCTCAAAGCCTTTCAACATGCTCCATCTTTTGGTGTATCCATAATAAGTTACTCCTGCTGCTATTTTCTCCAGTTACTGTGTATTTGGCACCAACCGTGGCCTAAAACCTTAACTTTAAAAAAAAATGTTTTTCAATTGAGCCTTCAGGATTAATCTGTTCAAATTTCTGATATTCTGCCCCCCCAAAAGTGTCGGCTAAATGACATACTTTCTCTATCTGAAAAAATTGCCAGTTCCCTTTAAATTGGCGACATCAGAGGTTTTAGACTACTTTGTCCAAGGGAAAAAAAAAAGAACACCGTAACTCGTCCATCCAGCAGCCACAATAATATTACATGATGTAGTACAATCATTTTTTTCTGGTGAACTAAAAAATTCAATACAAAGAAAATAACACAGATATATCACCCAAACTGTACGCTCAGTGTAAGATATTAACACCAAAGCAAATAAAATGCGCAGGCCCAGAAGTAGAATGATATGAGCATCAAGGAAATATGATCCAAAGAGAATAACAAAGATTTATGTCTTCTGCTGTGTATTGTAGATGAAATGGTTCAAGTTATTACTATGAAATGTAATACAACATTCCACAGATTCAAAGAGCTATTCATTTCATATGTTCATAACAAAAATATCTTAAGGTCTGCAAAACATCAAGTCTGTTTTAAGTTCCCATTTTTCTGATAAACGGTCCAGCTTAATTTAAAGCTGATTTAAAACATTCACACCCAAGTGTTCAAAAACAATACTAGAAACTGTGATAGTGTCGGGGATAGTGTAAAAACCCCTCTAAGTAAAATGACAGTGCTTCTGGCACAGCATATTGTGCATCTGAGGATATCTACACCTATGTGCATTAAGTAACTAAGTAAAATTTACAATTGTAAGTAACTGATCTAACTCAATTTTATATTACGTAAACTAATCCTACATCAATACTAGTTAGACATTTTTTCTGATCATGGGTCACTGCAGCGGCTCTTTAAAGGCGGATGATTTGGCTAGATACCTGAGCAGCTATACTGAGGAATTGGCACACAGCTTAACTGCATGTCAAGGAGTAGCCATGTTCATAGCCTTACAGTAACTAACACCTCACACAACAGTAGCATTTTGTGTACTATGATTCCAGCCATGACTTGATGTTGAAAAGGATAGAGGCCTGAATGACATGGTCGAGAAAAATGGCAGAGAACGCACATCTATGCCTTTTGCCAAATAAGCCAGATAAGTGCCCCACAGCACCTAGTCGTTCAATCTAAAACCCTTAAAAGTATTTTAAATGCATTACTTATTTTACTTTAATTAGTTCACATTGATTCAGGGGTAGAGACAGCATGTCTGCTGTGAGCAACAGATCAGCAACTGGTAATAGCCATGTACTACTTTGTGCTGCAAAAAACATTCTACCCTCAATAGCCCATTTTTAAAAGAAAGACAATTCAGGCCACTGAATGAATGGAAATACAGTAAAACAAGACATCCAGTGGAACACAGACAGTACCTCTAAAATGAGACAGACCTTAATCAACATAATCATTTGCTTTCAAACAACACAAACAATATGACATAAATAGTGATATGATGGTGTTTGAGCAGTAACACTGATCGTAATAATCACAAGAGCAGTAGTAACCGTTAAAAGTCTGAGTGTGGTGGTATGGACTGTGAAGAGGTTCCAGTATTTCATATGCGAGTGCTTTCAGGATTCCACTGGTCCTGTTCAGCAGATCCATACAAGTCACAAAGGACAGCACGTGGTAGCAGCTCAGCACATTGAAGCCCGGTGGCACTGTACCTTGATGCATTGCTTCCTTGTCCAACAGATGGTGTGTCGTGTAGTCCCCCCCCCCCTTGCTTATTGGCTTTGCGCTAAATATCAAATGTGTGTTTCTTTTTTATTTTGATCTGACTGTCATGCTCACATTGCATACTTCTGTGTCCATTCTCTTGCTAGTCTGTTGTACCTGCAAAACAGTCAGAAGGTTACATTTAAAGCTGCAATGCTTTAAAAAATTTTTTTTTATACAAGGCTTTGTTAGTGGCATGCCAAAATACAAATTGGTGATGAGCATGCAAATGATGTTTGAAACTACAATAATTGGTGGACCCTCTTGTACAGCAATAATGCAGATCCTGGTCACCAGCAGTCAGTGGGATGTAAAAGATATGCCGGCTACTGCAGTTGGCTAGCAACTACACCTAACCTGGCGTCATGTTGTCATTTTGTAACATTTTTTACTTTAGTTATTCTGGTTTACAAGTGTAACTTTCACTTCAGTGTTTGCAAAGACATTACTTCTGGTGTACCACACTTGTATCATCGCGTCAATAAAGGAACAAAGCACTACTTGATTACTCCAAAAAAAATATTCAATACTCACTTTTCCCTGTCAGCTTTGTACGTATGGGCGATTTCCGGGACCAGTGGATCATCCGGATTTGGATCACAAAGCAGAGAGCAGATTGACAATAGAACTGCAAAATATGAAGAATCAAAAAATTTCATCACAGCACATCAATGAGATTAAGAGATGAAAAATTCGTTTACCGTAAAGCATTTTTTTGCTTTGGGGGGGAAGCAATTTTTTTAAATCTACAAAATCACAACATAAGAGGTGACATTTCTTTATCCCAATAAAAGAGGTGGCAAATATAAATAATATTATTTTAGTATTTATGATCTATATCTGGTTTTCGAAATAAAATAAAAAGAGATCACATCATGTTACTTTTTCAACTTAAGATCTCTATCTAGCAAATTAAAAGTTTAACTTCTAAGTGGAATTCTAAATCAGCACGAGGTGGATAGTAAAATATAAACTGTTATACACTGCCTCAAAACAATGTCTCACCTTTAGAAACTGTAAGTGCAGGAGACCATTGTGATCTCAAAATATCCAGACAAATGCTTCCATTGCTGTTAATATTTGGGTGGTAAATCTTTGTTGTGAATGCAACCTGTGGTATAACAGACAACAGACAACAGACATGTAGCTTACAAATACGAGTAACTGAAAGCAACAAAGTAAAATTAGTTAATGCCCGACAATATGGGGGGAGGAGACTCACTTTTGGTGGTTTGAAGGGATAATCTGTGGGAAAGTGAATGGTGAGGAAAAACACTCCACCTTGATAGGGGCTGTCATTCTGTTAAACAAACTCATTAAGGTTAGTCGATATACATTTGAGGATTTTTGATACAATGTGAATGTAATAAAACGTTTTTAATAAAATGTAAATAAAATTACACTTACTGGACCCATTATTGTTGCTTGCCAATGAAACACTGCAAAATATAGCAATAGATATTTGGTATTGCATGTGGAGTACATTGCAAAAGGCTAAATGTACATTCATTTTCAGATACGTTTCTATTATAATGTACATGAGATAAACCACAAAATTAGATTCAGGGTCTGGGTGTCTCTGAACAAATTTGAAATCGTTAGGAGACCTTTTTTTTTTTTTAAATGTACGCCGTATGTACATAGGTGAATTATGGAACAATAAACGATCCTGGGTGTCTTCAACAGAGTTGTACTTTCTCCCTAATTTATCAAATGCTAGCAATTACTAGCATTTATTTAAAAAAACTTTTTTTGGGTGGTTCCAAATGTCACCTCAGCACTTCTGGTGTGTGTTTGCTACCCTTTTAAGACGGGCCTCTCTCAGGCGTCAAGGCAAAAAAAAAAAGCATAGTATTATATGCCGTGTATAGAACTTTAATATTTAAGTCTAAAACACAATTTTAACATGCCATGCTACTTACAATCGTCTCCAACTGGTCCAGCAGAACACTGTGCAGGTGGGTCCCGCTGCAGGTCAGTTAGTTCCTAAAGATATTAACAACATATTAACAACATTAATTGCCACATTATGAAACAGCCTTAACATTATTTGTTATTCACCATTTTTGCATTTCTGCAGAGGGGTGGTATTCAATGTCACTCAATGTTTTAAGGCTCTTTCAGAGAGGAAAGACCCTTTAGCTGCCAGACCCTTTCAGATAGGATGCAGCATCAGCTGCGCTCGCCGCTGAGGACAGCGCAAAATAGGCAGGGTTTTTAAAACTTCTAGCAGGACAACATAATTTTGTTGTTGCCAGCAACGAAGATGCATCTGTCCTGTGCTAAGAAGCATGCGCTAGCACTAGCTCTGCTATAGGCTATGTTTATCATATAGGCTACACATATTGTCTACTGTACAAGATACCAGATTGTTAACAAACCCCATATGCCTACTTGGTTGAAAACGTATTTCCAAGTGGTGGAGTTGTCGCGTTCGGAAAGATTAGATGAAAATGAATGTTTTTATATGCCTTGAACATTAACCAAGCCTACAACTACACACTCCTCATGAGCTTCAGACTAAAGGCCCAACAGAACGTGACAACGGCACCGCCGCCGTCACAGTTCAGAGAGCACGCTGCGATAAATATCCTTGCGGACAATAGAGACGAGGCAGCCAGGTACGGAAGGCAAAATAGACGAAAAGCAAATGTGTGTCTGATTTCCCTGAGTTTTTATCACGCGTTTACGTATCACATAGCTTGTAGGTAGGCAAAATGTGTAAGCCTATATGATAAAAATTACTTAGACAGACCGATCTTTTGCCGGAAAAAATAAAATTATGTAGTCCAGCTAGAAGTTTTAAAAACCCTGCCCATTTTGCACTGTCCTCCATGACTTCCCCGAACACCTCAGAGAAGTCTGCCTCAACCTAGCGCCGTGTCCTATCTGAAAGGGCAAAAAGAAAAAAGAAAAAAATTGCGGTGATGGCGGTAAGGAGGTCAACACCGCGGTATTTCGGTTATAGTCACAGCTCTTTGTTTATGTCTCAACAATGCTGTTAGCTTGACACACTACTTTGCCAATTTGCAAAAATTTTATGGCCAGTGAGGGAAGAAAGATGACACCATTGTTAAGATAGTAAAGATATAAATTGGGTAAAGTATCAAAGTTGTGTAGGCATAAAAAGTGCAAAGGAACCTCTCAACACGTTTGGTTTGCTTTATGGGATGGGAATGGTATGGTAGGATACTACGTGTTTTTAACGAAGTATTGATTACAAGTATAATAAACATCAAACAGATCCGCAGCAGTCAACAGTTTAAATGAAAATGTCATGTTATTTAACACCACTTCATATGAAGCCTGCCTTTTCTGTTATATAAATACACACCATGGCCTGCTTCAGTGTCCTATTTGCCATCCCATATATGGCAACATCGGCATTGAGGTTCAATTTTGGCAGCTTACTAACAGCTGTCTTCGAATGACTAGTTAAGAACATCATCGGTCAAGCACTTTATATGCAACCTCACGATTAAAATCATCTCAAGCTTTTTTGCGGAAAAAAATAAAATAAACCCAAACCCCCATTGAGTAACTTGGAGTTTATCTTTTAGTAACTGTAGTGATAGGTAAAGGCTTAGCTGGGTATATGTAGCTAAACGCACAAAACAAAACAGCAAACAACGAAACACGGTAAGCAATGCGCCAACAGGCCAGTGCCTCGGTCGTCTTTGTCTATTATGTTTTAAAGAGAGCACAACAAAGATGCAAGTAAGCCAAAATCGACTTGCAAAATGTGTGATAATATTTCAATAGGACTTCAAACTTACAAAAAGAACTGCAAACAGCCAAAAAGGTGTGCATTAAATGAATATACAGAAAATACAACGAGAACTCACCTTCTGAATTCGTTTCAACGCCATTGCTGAAACGGCTATGCTAGCTAGCTTGACAGCTAACGTTGAGCGCTTGACACATACAATTTGTTTAGTTGCTGGTGCTGATTTCAAATCACACCTTGCATGCAACTAGCAACCCACGGCTAACGTGTAACCAGAGCGGGGATTCTGGTTTGTGCAACTTCCACTTTAAAATGTTTGATAATCCTTGGTCTTACTTTAGCTTGCTATGGAGCAATCTCATGATCTCACCCCCTCTTTCCTCTCATCCTTCTTGCTGCTTGGCAGACAGGCTTGGTAATGTCGCGATGTAAAAGTCATTTACCTCGAGAGTTTACAAACCCCTCCATAGTTGTAGTTCCAAAAGCGCAAGACCATTTTATTCTCGCGACACGGATTATCTCGCGAGTATTTAAACACAACATCTATTGATTCATCTTAACTGCGATACTATTATACCTTCTGTTTAATGTAAGTGAATATAATTTACCATAACTATTAGCCCACCATTACCATTTATCATGTTCTACCGTTAGTATATATTCTAACTTACCTAATAATACGAATTTTTGAATTTTGACAAATAATATATTTTGAGCAATAGGCACCAATGTCTAGACTATTGGTGTCCACAAGATGTCACTATTAGAAAAGATCAAGAAATGCATAACTACGAAGACAAAAATGACCAGAGAAATGAAAACAGTACACGTAGGCTTATATGTTAGAACTGAACGTAACAGAGTGAATATTATCTAAACTGTATCATTAAATGTGTCAAAAATAATGTATTTCAATATATTGACACAAATATTCATGATGTTGAATCAGCAGTGTACAATGGTTTCAAACACATACATATTCTATACATCTTCTATTTTGACTATAACAATAAAGAGTATCTATAGTATTGTTCATTCAATACCCAATCATTGTAAAGCCATATTCATTTGAGTCAGCTGTATGCTCCAGTTTCTACACAGTGTTGTCTTGAAAAGCCTTATGAGCTCCCCTTTATATGTCTTAAACAAGGGTGAAAAAAGAGCTCTCATTATTTTAGTGAGTATCTATGAATGGTAGCAGTGTTCATTCTTCTTAAATGGCTGATTCAATGTCAGGTTGAGGATCCTATCGTCAATGTGACACTGAGAGGGACCATTTCCTTTGGAAAGCTAGAGATTCCTTTAGATAATATCTTATTGTTTGCTCATCTCTGCGCTCTCAATGACCTGACTGTCCTCAGGGCCTGTCTGTAATCAGATTCAGCCAGCAGCAGAGGTAGCACATCTAGTCTTATGCACCACAGACCTGCTCTGAGGTTGTCGACTTGGAGAGGCCATTTATCAGCATGAGGTTTTCAGACACAGTCAAGCCCACGCTTTGTTGGCTTGAAGCCTCAGCACACAAAATGTCCCACAGCCAGCCTACTGTTTTCTTGTAAATCCTGTACAGTTGTTACTAAGTATTTTAAGCATATAGTGTGTTAAGTTTTTTTAGGGGTGTGTACGTGGTGGTTTTAAATGATGGTTTGATTGTGCTTTAAAATGAGAGGGGACATGAACTGCTATCGGGAGTGGTAAGAAAGCTCTGGACAGAGTAATAAACTTTCAAGGCACAAAACATGCACTTTCTTTGTGTCTGAGGTAACTTTTCACAGATTTGAAAAAGGGATATTTTCATACTCTGTAAGTTTTTAGTTACAGGACTGGTGCCCCACAATGTAGATTGACATATGAGTCAAAGTGTGAATGCATCAAGACTGATATCATATCTGTGGAGGCCGAGGCTTAGTTGACCTGTGTCATTTGGAAGAATATATCCTGGCCCTTTTATCAAAGACCAAATGCTCAGAAGACTATTAGTTAACTGTCTTCTTGTCCATAAGTCATCACTGGCAGATGTTCCATTTTATAACAAATAATTCAATGTTCTGTGTCATTTATTCTAGGCCTATATCTCAAGTATGGTATATTCCTCTCTGTGGCGTTTTTCCCATAGTTGCCATGACAAAGCACATATGCTCACAATCATTTTCACAATTACCTTAAATGGTTACTGCTAATGTCTGGATTATCCAATAAAGGCACAACCAATTCATGATAAGCACAAACGCGGCTCTCATAAACCCTGGAGGTGCTCTACCTTCGGTCAGTGTATACACATTCTGAGGGCTCTCATATAGAACAAAGCTATATTGTTCTCACACACTAAGAGATATTTGTTCACTCTGTCTATCAATGATCTTGATTGGATTATACACTTAGGCAATATGTGCGGTTCTCAAGTTTGCAGTAAAGTCAGCAACTCTAGACAGTACCTTAATTCTCAGCCTTAGTGATTTGGAAAAAAGGGCTTTGTGTACGAACCAATCACTTTTTCATGGCTTATGTCCTTGCCTGTGATTTGATTTTGTTTGTCAGCATTTAGGTGTCATCTGACAGCCTTTTGACCCAGAGAAACTCTGAATTTTGCTTCAAATGTTTCCTGCACTAGTGTGGAAAGTATTAAAACCCCCTTTGCATGAATTTAGCTTACAGTTGCCTTTCACGATTTGAATTTCTCCTCTCCTCTATTGAATTTCTTTTGAAAATTAAATCCAGCTGCACACAACTGTATTAGTTTCCATGGAGTTTAACATGTTGGGCATGTTCAGATTTGCTAAGCTTATTATGAATTTATGATGCAACAGTGTAAACAATTATAGCCATAAGGATGTTCTCATTAAGTGGAATTATTTGCTGTGGCTGTTGCAAACTCTGTAGGTTTTATTTGGCCTAATTGGTTATTAAGTCTCATTTAGAAGCAGGGGTTTGAGCCACACCTGGCTATGCAGTTCAAACCCAGTTAGGCTAAAGTTATTTGTTCACTTTACTGTCACTTTATTAAAAACAAAATTAAACAGTGTTACATCTTTACAAGACAATAGGCCTACATGTTCCAGTCACCCACTGGGTATTTTCCAGAATCAGTCTTTGTATGAGTCATGAATTATGCTATATGTTTTATACTATTTACATCATAAATCCTTTCTTTGCTTATCAGAGCTGAATTTATCTTAAGGGACAGAAAGGTACTGAATAAGAGCACAGAGAGTCAAGCCACCATTGTCTAGGATCTCTGATAGACTCACATAAACTACATGGACAATTCACAGACCACCCATAAACACATAAAGAGCCATTAATCCCTGGGGTGTGAGCACTTGAAAACATTCTCCAGAGTCAGTTTGTTTGTTTCACCCCAGGTCATGACAGTGTGATTGACAGCTATAGCAACTGTTTTACTGTGCTGCTCCGGCATTGAGAATAGTATCCAGAGGTAATCATTAGGCTAGGAGGTTGACTAATGCACGCATTGCTCCCTCTATGTAGCCTTTATCAAATGTGTTGCAGCTGTTTCAAAACTGATGACAAATTCAAGTTTTCCTAGTTTGCAGAACTTCCTTGAAAGACAAAAGAGGAATTTCCCCCTGAAACAGACAGTAGGCCTGCCACTAAAACAACTGGCATTGTTATCAGATAAATTACATAAGAATTCATTAACAATTTGTTTTGATTCATGCCGGTGGTTGTGCCTTGCAGCAATTAGCGGGATGTAGCAAGACTCTTGCTAAGAAACTGCACTCATACCTATTGACAAAAGGAGTGCCCTCTCTATTGACAGTGCCCTTGAAACCCATATGTAGACAGAGGGCTTTTTATGCTTTATTAAATAAAACAACAAAAACTAGACAAGGTTAATTTACTGTGTGACCAGTAATGGGGTAAGAAAATCTAGTGCAACAAATGAGGATTAAAGAAAAGAGGATGGCCCCGACGCCCACCACCAATGCATCCACCTCCACCACAAACGGGAGGTGCGGATCTGTCTTGTCCTGTCTTCTCAAAGAAGAAGAAACCCGTTTGACCGGGCGACGTCGACTGACGGATGAACCCCCGGTGCAGGCAGTCCGACACGTATGACTCCATGGCGGCAGTCTCGGCCACGGAGAGCGGGTAGACCCGGTTCTGGGGAGGGGTAGCCCTAGGTAGCAGGTCAAGGGCACAGTCCCAGGGTCAATGTGGAGGGAGGCACTCTGTGTTCCTTTTCGAGAAAGCCTCCGTAAGGTCTGTGTATGCCGAGGGGATACAGGAACCTTCACAGCTATGACTCTGCCGGGTTATGGGGCGAATGAGTTGTACTAGGGGTGGTGTGAGCCAGGGTCCGGAACTCAATGATGTTTTCCTGCGCAGATCGAGATCCCTGACAAAGCCAGCAAAGGCGCTCACCCGGGTCCCCCCATGTGTCCGGATGGCCAAAGGTGAGGCAAAGCTCCTCCACCAGCTGTGTGGACGGCCGGCGGCCGGTGGTTTAATACCACGACCAGGGGAGGGGAAGCGTCTCCAGTTGTTACAAAGTAGACCTTTTAAAAGCCTTAAACTTGTTTTGTTGATGTTCTCAGGAAACAGTAGGGGAAGTGTCCTTGTTATATTTCTACACTGTACCTTTTACACACACACACACACACACACACACACGTACACACATTGCGCCATCCTACCACTCTGCACAAGATAGACAAAGGGTTTAGGCCCAATAGATCAGAGATTAGACTGTATGCCAATAGAATATCAAGCACACTCCATGGTTCTTATTTGGTTCTGGTTCTGGTTCTTATTTTATTATGTTATGTGTGTGGGTACATGTTAGTATTAAAGTTGGACTGTGTGTGAGAGAGAGAAGAGAGAGTCAGAAAAGAGAGAGAAATAGGAGTGTTGTTTGTATTGTGTGCGCTTGTGTGTCTGTGTGCATGAAAGTAAAGCGAATGTGGACCAGTGGGCCTGTCCATCCTGCCACACAATAAACAGTTTGTTTCCCAGGAGTACCCCTCATGTTCCTGTTGTTGCCTCCATCGTTGCTCACTGGGAAATGTCCTGGCCTCTATTGTCTTGGGGGTCAAAGGTCACAGGATGCTTCTAAAGGCCCAAAAGGGGAGGTAAGAGGCTGGATGAGGGACATGATAAATACCCACCCCCCGCCGCTGCCTTCTAAAAAACAAAACAATCAAATAATGTATTTTTCTCTCATCACACTCCAAATTTCTACGTTTCAAGGGTTTCAGGAAACCAGATGAGGGTTGGCACATTGAAATGACTAGCCATGTCATACTAAACATCCTGATTTCCTTCAGTTCAGTTATTGGAGCGCTTGTTTCCTGTGTGGCTTCTTTGTGTGTCTTTACTGGCTACTTCATAGTGGCGATCGTCTTTAATGGAGTCTGCCTGCTTTCCCGTTGAAGTATTGGGAATTTGTTCTAATCAACAAATGAGGGATGAGGCATATCATTAAAGAAATACAATGTAAGAAAGAAGCATTTGTTGTCTCTTCCTGTGTGAGTTTGAAAGAGAGAGCGCTGTGCAGCATGTGGGTTAAACAACAGAGAAATACAATTTTTCAAGTTAAAAAGTAAATTTTTTAAGATTTAAGATTAAAAACGCACTCTTACTTTTCGTTTGTTTATCGCAATCAAAGTAAATAGATTTAAACCTTGCAGCATGTCCGACCTGGGTGTATTGTGGGATTGGGATGAGTCTATGTGCTGTGCTTTGACCATTCTCTGGGACACATTTATCTTGTTAATGATGCAAAGTACTAAAGCTTTTAACAATATACCAGATGCTCTTCTTATTGTATATTGTCATCTTATTGTCGTTCAACTGAATACTCTCTACAGTATACCTGAAACTTTAGGATATAACAATTGAAATTTGAGTACCCGTACATTTTTTGTTGAAGTGTACCATACACTTTTCAGTAGATATAAACTACATTCTATTCATACTGTGGTTTCAATAGCATCAGTCACAACAGTTGTTCATTTTCCTTGGCCTTGTTTTTGTGTTAAGACTTGGGCTGGTTAATGTAAAATGAGAACTAAATGTAATATGATAGAGGTGAGATGTTACACATGCTGATATTCCATTTCCAACCACAGGCAATTATGAATATAATGCTCATAGTTTAGATTACATACTATGCATTTTCCTTGAGGCCTAACCCTCACCCCATCTTGCCCTATCGTATCAGGTTAGTAGTTACTGGAGGAGGGAGCTGACAGCTGGAAATGGTTTGGGGGTCTCTCGATAGTTTGTTTTCAGACCGGGCTGCGGGGAGAGCATGAGGGAAAGTAGATGAGGGACATATGTAGGTTAGCCAGCCTCCTATGCTGTGTTACTCACATTTTTAATACTGAGAGCGATGTTGCTGTGAATTTTAATTTCATTTTTTATTTGATCTCCATGGGCATGGCGGGGCGAGCTGGGTTGTCGAGGCATGCCAGTTATGTGCCTCTATATGAGCTAATTAGAATCTATGTGCTTCAAATTTACCTTACACACCTCTTGTGGATTCATTTCCTGGTCCGGGGTGTTTCTAAGTCTGCAACTGGCTTCTGGCGTAGCTTGCGTTCTTCACATCCTACTCAGATAGAGGGGTGCTTTTCCTTTCTTTATGACCAAATAAATCTTACTGGTGCCAAAAAAAAAAAGTGGGATTAAAATTCCCCGTTCCCTGTCTTGAGGAGCCCAGCTGCACGACACTGTTGGGTTTCCACGGCGCTGAACAGCTGCAGAGTCCATTATTAGAGAGAGTTGGGCTTTAGCTAAAGAGAAATGTATGTATTATTATTATTGGCTCATACTGTACAGGCCCATTACTGAGTGATAATTGCGTGGAATTAGTGGTCAAGAACAATTGTCTGGTCCACTTTAAGACATATCTACTGGTTTGATATCTCGGATTTTAGTTTCATGCACAGGACACAGTAGCTTTTTTTCTCCCCATATAAGTACTCAGCAGTATTTTAGAGAAGTAAATTGCGGCAATACTGCATAATGCTAAGCAGTGTTTAAACAACAGCAACAAGGTGGTTGTGTTGTGTGAGCCAGTAGAATTATACAAGCCAGGTGTTTAAAGGCTAAACACTTACAAACATTAGATTTTATCTACGTTGATTTACGTATTGAAAATCCTTTACATTGAATATAAGATACTGTATATATAGCTTTCTGTTGCCAACCCACAGGGACAAAGGCGATTCTGTGTGACATGTGGAAGGGGATAGGGGTGGCGAGGTGCTGAGATGTGCTACAGGAGTTAGATGGAAAGATAACGCATAGATAAGACATGTAGAAATGTGGAGCAGCAGGTAAGACATGTCTGTAAGCAATATCATCCGTGGTATCAATGAAAATATTCTTGTTCTTGCTCTGTGAATGTGAATGAGCAGGACTGCTCAGCAGGTTTAATCAAGCTCAATTTCTGCTGAATGCAATCACCTGGCCTGACCTTGGGGCACGTGTTCTATAAAATACTCAGTACTTAATACATATTTGATTTTTATATGCTCTTGCAATCTAGTTTAAAAAACAAATGAACAAACAAACAAAAGGCTGTGCTGGTGTGTCCAATCAGCAGGATTGAATTACTGTACATTAGCTTTGGTTTTCAAGCAGGTAACTTTCCATGTCAAAACTGATAGTAATCAAGGGTTCATTTGAAGTATAAGCATAGAGCTGTAGTACCAGTAACACCAGGAAGACTGTTGCAGATTATTCTATATCAGATTTAACTGTGCTCACACTGTAGCGTATCTATACAAATAAAAGGGCTATTTAGGGAAATCATCTAGCAGAAGTCACAGCATTTTAAAATAGAAGCTTTATTCAAAAGCCTACTCGAGAGTTCTTAAACATGGACAAATTGTGAACAAATACCACTACGCAACTAATAAGACAGCTTTCTCATCCCCTTCACGCCTCGACCCACAGCTGTAGACACACAATTGGTTCTCATACCAGCAGAAAGTGCTGTAATCCCATGGAGGAGACTTTTACACACCAACACATAAAGATGATGGTTTCCAGATCCAATGCATTAGGGCCTATTCTGATTTTGCTCAATAAAATAAA
>JAOEHI010052401.1:0-16787 GCA_025447815.1 Percopsis transmontana | reverse complement strand
TAAGGCAGTTCTGAAGGCGAAAGGGGGTCAAACACAGTATTAGTATGGTGTTCCTAATAATCCTTTAGGTGAGTGCATAATGCCTTTGCAACAGTATCAGTTGTAGCCTTGCGGCATGGAAAATCTTTTGACCCAACGGCTAAATCGGTCAATACAAACAAGCAAGTAATCAAATCCTTTTGACTAGGGTAGTGGTCCTACAAAATCTATCTGTTCCATCTCAGTCATCAAATCAAACGCATACCAGTGTACCTTCACCAATAAGCTTGCACCAGTGAAGCCGGTCATCACCAGTCTCCTCTCTTTCAGCCAGAAGCCTTGATTGAAGAAAAAACAGTCTTATTTAAAAGTAGTAGGATAAGCCTTCTGCAAATCCTGCAAATTAAATTAATTCTGTACAAGTTGCTACAAGTAAATGCTGCAATGTGACCCGTGTCACATTTCCTTGTCACACTCCCCCTTTTGATCTGCTGCCGCTATTGCAGCAAGATCAATTCCTTAGCTGAAGTGTCCTTGGCTTGTATACAGTGTCCTGTAATTATCACAGAGCATATAGGAAGGTTAGACGTGCACAAATGTCAGAGTTTAACAATTTGAGCCTTATGTGCGATGGGTGCTCCAGCAGCTGTTGTAGTGACTTTTACGGACTGGGCCTCAAGTGGGGGTCGAAATGGTATGCATAGATGCTGTTCTGAAAAATAAAATACAGGAACATCTAAATGTTCCGCAATTAGTAATGCATTTGTTGAAAGCTACAAGTTTTACCACCTGTGCATTTCTGAAGAGCAGTGTATCATCAGTGCATGATAGACACACGTGGGTCAAACAGGCTTGTTTCCCATCTGCCTCTACATTGCGGTGAGGTGGTCTTGCTGCTGCTTCCCCCCGGCAGCTATGGCTGTAGCTACGGCTGTTCTTGGTATCAGCTTTGCAGTTCAGAGTTTGTATGCACGCAGGTTAGCTATGGAGAGCGGGCGGTGTTTCGCAGAAGTAGCCTTAGGTATGTAGGGCTACTGTAGGGCACAAGACAGGAGTACTGGGTGCTGGACAGAAAGGCTACAGGTGAAAAGGTTGGTTGGGTCAGGGTTAGCAAGCACAGGAGAAGAAACAATAGCTTTGCTTTAACAACGTGAATGCATTAATCAGCTTCAACAGACCATTCAATCTAGCACTACCGGGATAAGCCACCCTTCATTAGTTAGGCAAGGGGGCAGATCTATATAGACAGAACTGTCAAAAGTACCATCCGGTGTTGAGCGTTTGAATCTATTAGGACTGGACCGATAGTTCTGACGTATTAGACTAGGCACGTCCTGGAGTCCTGTTGCAGGGAACATGAGAAATGGCATTACCAAGTGCTCCATTGCACAGGTACCTTGCCACTGAGGTGGCAGTCTGGGTCTTATTTTCATATCTCCACATAGCCACCATAGGTCTGCCCTACAGGATGTCTTGGATCTCAGGTGTCTTGGATACAGTAATAGTCAATCTTCCCAAGGGATCTTCTCCGTTCTCTTATGCCCCCAAGACGTATAACCCTGTATTTTCGACTCTTGGTCTCATAAGAGTGATTATGAGGGTGTTGCAACCATTATCAGGACAATTGGAACTGCTTGAGCCTTTTTATGATACTGAGTCGATTGATTAGTGGGTCCTCTCCCTTAGAGGCCTTTGTTGGATAGTTTCCCCAGTCACTAGTTCCTGTGTGACTAACAACGTCAGACCTATATCCCCACCAGCTGTCATAAGGGAACCCAGTGTAAGTCTCACATAGGTATTTCTTAGACCTGATACGACCTCTTTGTTCATTTCCGCAGCAGAATACATTGCATAAGTCAAACTGTACTGTGCTTTCCTGCCCTTCCACAAACTGCAGGTGTACATTCTTTTAACTTCTCCAAGATATTGCCACTCTTGACTATAGGCGCTATAGGCTGGGTCGAGGTGGCATTGTTAGCATTTCTTTCTTACTTTATTTCTTCTTGAGTACTGTTTTAGCTTCCCACCATATAATGGGTCCTACTATCAGCAAGGCAACAATTTTCAGTATACCAGTAGTGCCTCGGGCTCCACATAAGCCTGGTTGTCTAAACGGATGCCAGGGTCTAGGTCTCTCCATGGTCAGGAGTTTCTTTTGGAAACCTTTTACCAATGTCTCTTATTTGCTCGGACCACCTACTGTGGCTGGGATCTGTTGATTTCTGGGTTTGAGAGTACCTCTTTTTATTCTAGAAGCCCCCTTTGTAGCCTAGACTTCCCCCAACCACTATTAGGTCTCTCAGCTAATAAGTGACCATGGCCTATTCTGTTTCCTTTGACAACCCCAATACCTTTTTACAGTGTGATTGATGAATCCACGTATTTCTTTCAGCGATCTTTAATGCTGTAGGCATAGTTAGCAGGACTTGATATGGCCCCTCCCTCTTTTGACTGGAACATGTTTTTCGTTTGACTTTAATTAGCACCCAATCTCCTGGTTCCACAGCTGGATTTCCTGTCATTACCACTTCTCCTGGAACAAAGTTAGCAGAGGAAATCTTTGTTAGTATTTTTGCCATATAATATGCTAAGGTAGCCTCTCTCTCTCCTTCAGGTCTGAAGGGTGTGAATTGGGGCATTATAAATAGTCTTCCATACATCATTTCAAACGGAGTAAGTCCTGAAGTTGTTGGCATAATATGCATATTTACCACTAATGGTAGGCACTCCACCCATGATCTCCCTGTTTCTTCCATAGCTTTCGTTAGTTTTGTTTTTATGGTACCATTATGTCTTTCCAGCAGCCCTGCAGATTGGGGGTGGTATGAACAGTGTTTTTTTAGTTCTATTTTGAAGGTTTTTGCCATGTGTTATGACATTATTTACAAAATGGGTTCCATTGTCACTATACATTTTCTCTGGTATCCCATACCTAGGAATTATCTCCTTCACCATGACTTTTGCCACTGTTGTTGCATCTGAGTGAGCACTCGGAAATACCTCTACCCACTTGGTGAACATCAATTATTACTAGGCAATACTTTTTCCCTTCGTATTTTAGTTCTATAAAGTCCATGTAAATGTGTTGGAAAGGAAAATTCTTCGTAGTCTAAGATTCCCTTGTGGATTGTGTTTTGCACTGATTATGTATGTGGAACAGAATTGGAGAAGCCATATGTTGTGCATATAGTTTCTACTGTAGCTACCATCCCTCCTGTTGAGACATGGCATGGCCTATGACTCAATAATGCTGAATATTTGTACAAGCTTTTAGGTAATCATGTGGTACTAATCTTTATCTATTCATGTGCCTGAATCGCTGGTGTGCGGCATAGCAAGCTTCTTCATTGCATTTGCATGAGCAGGCACTCTTCATAGCAGGTTGGCTTTAACATAGCAAGCTTCTTCTCTGCACTCATAAGTAAGATTTAAAAAACCACACATTATAATCTCTATCTAGTAGAAACCATTAAGGCATTCTCAACTTAAAAAAAAATAAAATAAATACTACGATTTGCAGTGTTTTGCTATCACCAATCCCGTGGTGACCTTTCTGGGGAATAAAAAAAAAGTCAATCTTCATTTCCCAAACTGCATCAGTTTTGTCTCATTTCTGTGTTCGCTAGGATTTCAACAGACTGGTCTACATGGACAAATGTCAAACATTTTTCAGGATTTGTGGGGGCGTTACCTTTGCAGATGTTGTCATGCTCAACATGGTTACTTGAGCTTTCTCTGTGTGAAGGCCTTCTTGGGCCTGTGGCTCGGTTGCTCAGATGACGACCTTGGTGACGTGGTCTTGTTTCCCTGTGCATGTCACATGGTTTCTATATTTGCCTTCTCATTGTTATCTGGAGCTCTGTGAGAGGCTGTCCTTTGGTTTCCCTCGCTTTCATTGTCTTTTAGCAAGGAATATAGCTACCTGTTGCATTTACCTCAGCCCTGCGAAGGTGTTTTGAGGTGCTGGTGGTAATAGCAGGTCATTTCGCAGACATTTCTATCCACAGCGACGTATACAGTGCAATTCCAAGGAGCAGAAATCTGGGGCTCAAACTCATGACCTTTTGGCTGGTGGCTGAACCCGACTACTGGGCTATCCTTTTCTCTCATGTAGAATTACAAATGTCACTTTCAGTTGGTTTTACACAGCCAATTATGTTTTCCAAAACAGCAGTCATATTTATTCAGGGTTTCAGGCCTTGTTGCTTACTTGTCGTATGGCTCTTCAGTCCATCTCCTTCGGATTCTGTAGCCTTAACATGTCCTCATGTTGCCCTCAAATCGTCTGAATGTGTCTTGTATATGCAAAGTCATTGTGGAATCACAGCTCATCCAATTTTTTAAATGCAAATATTGCCATTAACCAAAAACCATTAACCAGTCAGACATTATAAAAAAGATTGCATTTATTTAATTCTATCGCATAGGAGCGACCTTCTCAAGAATTTTATCTAACCTTTTTTCCCTAAATCCCCACACACTAAACACATCTCTGTTTATATTGGCCAACGACGACCACAATTAAATATCCACTTATCTAGTCGCGGTCTAGTGTTCTTTAAACACCCAAAAACTTCTTTCACACATCACCTTGTCCCGGGCCTAAGGCCCGGCACGATTGTATAAATTATTCCCATACTTTTCGATATTAATAAATGCAGAACATAAATGTGTGTCTGTATTAAAATATAAATTCTAGGGTCCTAGCAGCCTTGCTGCTTCTTTACCAAATTCAAGAAAATATTTGGGATTGCTTACACTGTGCTCTGTCTGCCCTTGTCAACTCTTTTAGGCATCTTTAGCCGGACAGCTTACTGTCCGCGAGGTTCCGTAACCCCTAGGGTTCCCCACGTCTGGGTCAAAGACATCACAAAACGGCAGAAATCAGATTTGCAATCCCAGTGATGGAAAAAAAAATGTCCTCCTAGTGTTTTCTAATGTCATTGCTTCTTCACTTTTTTTTGATATTTTCCCTTTTCCATTCCTTTTCTTTTGTTTGCTTCTATTAACCATTCTCTGGCTTGACGAGTCCCTCTTTCCTTATATTATGCAAGCGTACTTGCATAATATAATATCACTTTTCCTTCCACCAGTTTTATACTCGGCTGGTTTAATTCGCTGATTAAACTCATACTACTTTTCCCACTTTTTAAGTATTTTCTATTTTTACTTTATTTTTTTATTATACAAATATAAGGTGAACAATGATTAACGCTGAAAATAAGTATTGCAATATTGCATCCTTAATCACCAATCAAATATGGTAACTTAAATTGTCCAATGTGACAAATGCCACTAAACGTACTTAATTTTGTCTGTATTTTATATAGATGTGAGACATGGTTATAAACAGTTAAAACCGTTGAACTGAAAAGTTTTATACCGCTCTGAAAGGAAGCCGTCAGTTTGTCTTCCTGACACTCTGTATCTCTCCACGGAGAGTTTTGATTGGCCTATGAAAAGGATATTGCCAATCTGATAATGCTACAGACGGGACATTGAGCTGCACTACAAAACTGTTGCATTCAGGCAATGGCTGCTGATTCAGAGGGAGTACATTTCTCACATTACTTATTTTATCAGTTAGCATGCTTATACCTACTTAATTACAATTTGGCCATACTTTGGCAGACTTTTTTTTTTTTTTTAAATCCAACAAGACTTGAGTACAATTACTGTCATAGTAAGACTTTCCTAATAAAGAAAATTGTCATCCTGTGACCTGGAACATAATCTAAAATCTTAAAATTTGAATATTTGTGCACATTTTTAATCTCATCAGTCCAATAAATGGTATGTAACTTGCAAACATATTTGACTTGCAAGCCATTCATTGGCTCAAGTCATGATCATTGTCACTCAACAATGGTGGGTTGTAATTTGGTCTAGGTTTATGTTTTATGCTCTGTCCCTCTATAGTTTGAGCAGATGCTTGCGCTTGCCCAGAGGTCTCAGGACGAGCTGTTCCACATCGCCCTCTATAACTGGCTGATCCAGGCAGACCTCACAGACAAGCTGCTGGAGGTAATCAGTTTTTATTTACATTTAGACTGGATATATATATATATATAATTTATTTTTTTTAGGGCTGTCAAACGATTAGTTTTTTCTTAATCGCTGAATTTCAATAGTTAATCGCATATTTTATCATATGATTAAAATAGTATTTGCATTTCTGGTAGAGATGTGGATGGTTGTGATAAAAAATGAACACGTCATCTGCGAACAGATATTTTGTGTTCCTGTCCTGCAATATTTATGCCCTTGATTTGCCTGTTTTGCCTAATGTATTGACTGAGAGGTTCTATAAAGAGAAGTGGAGAACAAGGGCAACCCTGTCTACAAGAACGTTCCAAAATAAAAGAATTTGAGAGACTGCCATTTATTTTAATTCCAGCTGTTGGCTTATTATATACAGCTTTGAAAGCCTCAATAAGAGTATGATGAAAACCAAATTTATCTAATACCTTATACAAAAAAGTCCACCTTACTGAGTCAAATGCCTAGCTTGTGTCCTTCAGCCGGTTAGTAGCTTTGGTGTGGATGGTGGATGTGGCCTTGCAAGAGTGGGAGGTGCCTGGGGTTGATTGGGAGGGTCGAGCTCGTGGTTGATTGGGCCGGCAGCAGTAGCCTCTGATTTTGAATTCATAATGGGATTCACCGATATATTTAAATATTTAATCATTAAGGCGACAAAATACAGTAGGTGCTGACTAGATAATTATATTCATGTTTATTAATATTTGGTTAAATACGTTATAAGTATAATAATGGAAATGCTATTCATCAAATGGTTGCATATAACTGTTTTGCACACATGTTTGACTGCATTATTTGAAATGCAGTCGATGTGAAGACTGGCATGGCTGATTGTTTTGTTGTATTTGTCCTGTCTGCTGTCCAGGTGAACTCTCCATACCTGGAGGATCACCTGATGCACATGAACAAGATGGACCAGAGTAAGGTGCGGAACATGGACCTGTTGTGGCGCTACTATGAAAAGAGTCGCAGCTTCGGCAAAGCAGCTCATGTACTGGCCCGACTTGCTGAGATGCGAAGGTTTGACCACTGTCTGTTCCATTAGGACCCATTCATCTTCTGTTCTATTAGGATGGTTTCATCTCTTTATTGCATGGATATTTATTGACCCTATGCACATCCAAGATATCTTTCTAACAGCCTGTAAACACATGCATTGACAGTTAATATGGCTGGGGTGACGCGTCGACGTAATCTTAGTCGATTTGCGTGGTGTTGCCGCACCGCGCTTTTGTACATTTTTACAAAACTTAAACGTTTTAAATCTAGTAAGCAGATACCTGCTTCTAAAGGCTGTGCACACATGTAGCGGAGAAGATGCGGATCTGACGCGGAGCGAACCCGCTTTTAATCCGATATCCCATTAATCCACCGGCAATCCATGGGCATGGTACATTTTAATTGTTAAACCTTAATATTAATATAGTATTCAAATATTTTATTAGCTTAATTTTGAAAATAATTACTAGGTTGAATTGATAAAAAAATAATCGTTAGATGCAGCCAGGGTCTGAAATTGTGAGATTTGGTCATACATTTAGACCTTAAATGCCAGCAACGCTGTAGAATTGAAAATACATTGACTGTACTATATCAAATTGCCAATGCCTAGATATAAATTTTTTGAATACCAGTTTAACAAACCGGAGCCAATCAGTCCAGAACCCTTAATGTCGGAAGCGATTATTTATATATACGCACATATTGACTTGCTTCCGAACATGCCTCGTCAATGAAATACCAAATTACAATTGCCAAATTACATTTCCCCTCAGTAGCGGCATATATTTATTTTAAAAATAAAACTTTTAGCTCAATTTAAATTTTAAACACTTTCACTTGAATGGCGAAAGTGTGTCCAAACTTTTGACTGGTACTGTATGTTTTGTTTTCTTTCAAAATATTATGTAATAGGATTTTTAAACTATACTGCCCAAAAAATTTAAGTCAACACGTAATCATCACAGTATAACACCAAGTCTTTTAAACTTTAGGGATATCAATCTGTCCAGTAAGGTAGCACAAGCGATTGTAAATCAATGTCACCTGTTTGGATGCAATTGAAAGTAAAGAGGGAGAGGCAACAGCAAGACACCCCCCAAAAAGGGAATGGTTTTGGTCAGGTTATGGCCACATGCTGTCATGCTGGATGATGTTGCAGGCAGCATGGCGTCTTCAGACTCACTTCTGTCACATGTGCTCAGTGTGAACCTGCTCTCATCTGTGAAGAGAACGGGGCACCAATGGCAGGCCTGCCAATTCTGATTATCTCTGGCAAATGCCAATCAAGCACATTGCTGGGCTGTGAGCACTGGTCCCAGTAGAGGATGTCGGTCCTCATGCCACCCTCATGGGAGTCTATTTTTGACAGTTAGGTCAGAAACATGCACACCAGTAGCCCGCTTGAGGTGATTTTGCACCACCTGCAAAACCATTCCCTTTTCGTGGGTTGTCTTGCTTTTGCCCCTCCAGTGCACCTGTTGTCACTTTCATTTGCACCAAAAGAGGTGACATTGATTCAATTTATTCATTTATTTTTTATTTTTTATTTTTTTTGGAGCAGTGTATTTTGTCCAAAGTGTATTGTTTGATCTCCTGCACAGGTGTGGAAGTACAAAAAGTCAAAACCTAAAGTTATTTTGTTCTTGGCAGCACTGAGATCCAACTGAAGCAACGTTTAGAGTACATTTCCAGGGCTATCTTGTCGGCGAAGAGCTCTTCCAGCCTTTCTGCCCAAGGTGCAGATGGAGAATTTCTTAATGAGCTGGAGGAAAAAATGGAGGTAGCGGCAAAACAGAATCAGTTTGCAATTTAAATATAACATAATCTTTAGTGACTAAGATGCAGTGTTTTTTTTTTTTTTTTTTACCTTAATCCCAGGTGGTGCGTATCCAAGTACAAATTCAGGAAACCCTGGCCAGACAATACTCTCAACATCCCTCAGTGAAAAATGCCATTTCTCAATTGGACTCCGAAATCATGGACATCTCCAAGGTAACAATAAAGTACTTTACAATAAAGTACTTTAACAATAATAAAGTAATTATCTTAACAGTACAAGTAAGAATTAAAAGTGAGTGGTTATTTACACAGTTGGGTCAACCATATGAATTTGGTTAGTAACAGTTTACAAAATAAGACAAGAGTATACATTGGTGTATACAAAATAAATGTATACTTTTTTTTTTTTTTTTTGTAGCTCTATGGGGAGTTTGCAGACCATTTCAAGTTGTCTGAGGGCAAGCTGGCCATTATTCACTGTGCTGGACACTCTGACCCGTTCTTGGTGCATTCACTGTGGCAGGAGATCATGGAGAAAGGTATCTATACCATTTGTAAAGAGCTTGTATTTCACATCCTTAACCCTTTAATGCCAGGGTTTTTATAATTTTTTGGCACTGGATTTTGACAAAGATTTAAAAAGGCTGTGGCTTGAAAGTGATTAAATATTAAGACCTAAGGCAAATGAGAAATATTGACAATGACCCAAAGTTTGAGGGGATTAAATTTACTGAACTAATTGCATATTATGACATCACTGGGCAGTGGCTATATTGATTAACGCAATTCTCAGAAAACGCTGGATGTTGAACATATTTGAATTTATTTTAATTTTTTTACATTCTATCCACAAATGAATAGGTAAACTGGAAAATGTAAAGTATAACTAGAACTACTGCTATACCATAACTATAGTAGTAGAATACATGCATAATTTCTCAAATGAACCCAACCATCATTATCGCCATTTCCAGCGCTATTTTGGCCACCCCTGCCTCTACCACGTGAATTCCCAGCCCTATTTTGACCACCCCTGCTACCTCTATCAAGTCCACCTGTTCTCCTACGAACACTACGACCACGTTTACCCCCGTCATCCCCACCTCTGCTGGGCAAAAGGTCAAAACAAACACCTTGCGCTCCGTGGACACTCGTCACAACGCATGGCAGCATTGCTGCTATGCGAGGACGCGTTGTCACTGTCAGTCATTATTTTGCCGATTGTAATTTCCTAAAGGTACATTTTCTCCTTCAGAATCGGTAAATAACACTTGCTCACGCGTGAACTTTTTATTCGCCATTTGTCGTGTTTCTGCTTCAATTGAACTCGAATCCAATGAAAAAAACCACTTCCTCGTTACGGCAGCCAGCCACACTTCCTGGATGACTTTCAATAGGAAGATGAGATAAATCCGGGCTTGAACCAAAGTACTGGGTGTCTGCCATCTAATGGTAGATAGTACAAATGAGATTTGGCACTGTACTGGGATCTATAGTCTGTTTTATTCAGTAATGATGCATGTCGCAATTTGGCAACTTTGACACTTAGAGGGCTAATAGAACCACGATTTTCGATGTTAAGTGTTTTAAATTGTTTATTAAGTGTATATGCCTTGTTTCTGTCCTTCCGGGATATTTCCTAAAATGCCATAGAGCACGTGCTTGCATTAGAATTTGTATGGTAAATGCATTTAAATCCTTTCTTTTTAACACCCCTGTGTTTAAAAAAAAAAAAAAAAAAAAGATTTATCAGAAGGTTATGGAATAACAAAATGTAATATTTCTTATGTGTATGGTTTTTATGTATTTACATTTTTGTCCAAACCAATAGTTTCTGTTTTTCCAACTTGATAAAGGCTGTGATAACCCTAAGTTACATTTTCTGTATTGTTTTTACATAAGTTTATGTTTGGGCCAAAAAGATACCACGGGTCACAAAATTTAAGGGCTTGGTGGCCCGTGGGTAGCCTGGCTCTGCATTTCTGTTCTCAGCGTCCCACTGAAATACAGTCTGGAAATGAGCAATGTATTTGCCACTTTTAAGGGCGGGCCAATCAGCGATTAGTGGGGGTGGTTTGGTGCGATGACGTTAAAGTCTAAATGTAGTTCCTTTCTAAATGTAGTTCTAACAATGGCGGTAGTTCTAACAATGGAGTTAGAGTTAGCGATATGAGCAGTTGTTGCAATGCTATGGAATATTGAAGAATTGAAGCCCGAGCAAGAACAATGTCTACTAGGGGAATTTCAATATTGCCCTAGCCAGTATAGGTCTCGGAAGAGGGGGTATTACATGGGACTTAAGGTGGTTGAATACCAGATGTTCTGCGGTATTTTGAACATGTACAGGTTGCGGAAATGTTGGCTGCGCCAGACAGTTGGTTGTCTTGGATCACTCCGAGACGGCACAGTCTTCTAAAGGGATGGACAGGTCCACTTGAGGACAGTCTCTCTTGAAGGTAGAGTAGCTTGGTCTTGTCGAGGTTGAGCTTGAGGTGATGCGAGTACTTCAAAGTATTGATCAGTGAGGAATTCAGAGATCTGAGTTGCGATCAGCTGGAGGAAAGGAGAGGTAAAGGTGGGTGTTGTCCGCATAGCAGTGGTAGGAGAATCCATGTGATGAGATAACAGAGCTTAGAAATCTTGCGTCCAAGACGAGGAGTAAGGGTCCCAACACAGATCCTTGTGGAGCACCAGTGTTGAGTGAGCATGGTTTGAACAGGTGTCCATTCCAGATGACTTGACAGGAGTGGCTTGATAGTTAAGAGTCAAACCAGTGGAGCGCAGAGTGGGCAATGCCCAGCTCGGCGACGGGCGTTGGAAGGATCTGGTGGTTTACCATGTCCAACGCTGCAAACAGGTCTAGGAGAATTAGAACTGAGGATGGAAAGGGGGCTCTAGCAGTGGAAAGGCCTTCTGTCACGCTGTTACGCATTTGGCAGCGTCGGACTCGAGCCCTCATTTATTTTTATTTTTTTCATCAAAGCCTTTCCTTTTTTACGGTCCATTATCTAGCTATCGTTTTATGTTCTGAATAGTAATCTAGTTTTAGTGACAATCAGTTCGTGTTGCACTCTCTGATGTAGGTTTTTTTTTTTTTACTGAATATCCAAATTTGATTAACCTCTGAACAGGTGGGTCAGCCTCGGGGCTGGCCGTTGCCAACTGGGCCAAATGTTTTATATGTAGTATTATTATAACCATAGTGAAATTGCGCAAGCGATAAGAACCAGTCCTATGCGCCGTCGGCCTGTAAAAACAATTATTTTAAACATTTTAAAAATCAGACCAGCCCACCACAAAACAGATGGTCCAGCCCCTCTGGCATTTGCCAGATGGCCAATCCGCCCATGTGTGTGACCCCTCACCAACCTTGGAGATTTTACACTTGACTTTCCTTTGAGGCTCATATCAAACACCTCTGCAAGATCTCCTTTCACCGTCTCAGAAATATCGCCAAACTCTGTTCTACACTCACCTTAACTTATGCTGAAAAGCTGGTCCATGCCTTTGTCTCCTCCAGACTGGATTACTACAATGCACTTCTCATCGCGATCCCCAACTAGAGAGACTACAGTATGTTTAGAACAGCGCTGCAAGGATCTTGATGAGAGTGCAAAAGTATGAACACATCACACCCATTCTCAATTCACTTCACTGGCTTTCCATCTCCGCCAGAATTGAATACAAGCTCTCCCTCCTTACTCACCAGTGCATCTATAGAAATGCCCCCCTACCTAAAAGAACTATTCAACCTACTAACCTCAACACGATCCCACCACTCTATGGACTCAAATTGCCCCCTCGTCCCTAAGACTAAGTTCGAAACCAACAATCTGGCTTTTTGCTCTGCTGCCCCTCGTCTATGGAATGACCTCCCTGACCATCTGAGGGCATTAGATTACTGAGTTTCAAAAAAATTTAGCAAAACATATGACAGTTAATTGCTGGTTGGTTGCTTTTATGCTTTTTTTAATGTTAGTTTTTATTTTATTTTATATTGATGCTTTTACCTTGTGACACTGACTTTCAAATGGAAAGTGCATTACAAAAAAAAATTGTATATACACTGAGCCAAAATATTATGATAATTATGTTGATCTCCTAACCAGGGCATATGTCGAGATCTAGGATATATTAGATGGTAAGTAAACATTCAGTTGTTATAGTTAACATGTTGGATGCAGGAGAAATGGGCAGGAGTAAAGACCTAAGACTTGTTATGGCCAGACTACTGGGTCAGAGCATCTCTGAAACGGCAAGGCTTGTGAGGTCAGCAGTATTTTGCCGAAGACTGGTCAGTGTGCCCATGCTGACCCTTGTCCATTGTCGAAAGCACCTGGAAGAAGGTGGCCTGGTCCGATGAGTCACGTTTTCTTTTACATCATGTGGACAGCAGTGTGCACCGATTACCTAGGGAAGTGATGTGGGAAGAAGACATGCCAGTAGAGGTAGTGTGATGTTATGTGCAATGTTCTGTTGGGAAACCCTGGCTCCGGGCATTCATGTGGAAGTAAATTTGACACGTGCCACCTACCTAAACATCGTCGCTGACCAGGTACAGCCCTTCATGGCAATGGTATTCACTGATGGAAGTGGCCTCTTTTAGTTGGATGATGCACCCTGCTACACTGAACACTATCCTGGCAAGATTTGCCATGTAGTCCAGCACAGCTGAAAAGACACTCACAGGCGACAGATGCAATCAGGCCTGTGTTCTTTATGCATGGGAAAGAATGAAGCAAGTCTATCTTGTCCGACAGAGGCATGATACCTCTCCTGCTTCCCTGTACCTTATCTTTTGGATGTCCGTGATGAGAAGAAATACTCTTCATCAGATGAATGTTGCCTTAGTTAGTTAATTTCTCTCATGACGACTTTCTTTTAGATCCAGCATTAACTTTTTTAGAAATTTGGATCGGACCACACTGGCCAGCCCAGTTTGGCCATCACAATTTGGCCACTGTCAAAGTCACTTAAATCCTTTCGCTTACCTTTTTTTTTTTTTTGCTTCCAACACCTAAATTTTGAGGTAAATGTTCACTTGCTGCCTAATATATCCCACCCACTGACCGGTGCCATGATAACGAGATTATCAGTGGTTATAATGTTATGGCTGATTGTGGTGAGTGTATATACGCTACCGGTCAAAAAAAAATTTAGAACACCTATTTTTAGTTTTTCATGATTTTAACTCTTTGTTTTTTGTTTCTCCAACGGTAGTTCTGACATAGACCGGAGGTTGTTTCTGTCATTATCTTGCTGGAGGGTGAACCTCTGACCAACTATAGACGTATATTCCAGAGACTATTGCATGGCGCTGCAAAATGCTGGGATAGCAGTTTTGTTTCAGGGTGCCACTCACTCTGCAAGTTGCCGATTCTGGATCCAGCAAAAAGAGCCCCAGACCATCAAGCTTCCTCTTCCAACGGGAGGAATCATCCTTTGCCCTACTTCATACATACAAAAACCTGCGTGATGAACCCAAGATTTCAATTTGTGATTAATCTGTCTGTCATGGGTGGATCTACAGGGGGCCTTGCCCCCCCAGCTGCCCCCCTAACTTTGGTGATCCAAAAACTGCAGGCCTAATTGTACAAACAAACTGCCGCCATGTCCACAAGTTTCTCAAAACATTGAACTAAACAATACATTTACCAAAAGTGAACAATTTAATTTTTAATCTCAAATGTTTTCTAAACCCCCTACCCCTCAAATACTAAATACAAATACTACGTCCCTGATTCAAACGTGTGAGCAGCGTTCGCTCAGTCTGGCTCGCACACAGTGAGTCTGCTGCGGTGTGGTGGCCCTGCAACCCGGCTGGAGCGACTGAGCTGCCCCCAAGCCTCTGTGTTTAACTTAAAGTTACATTTGTAATGAATGTAATGTATGCTAAAGACGATTCCACATCAGCGAAAAAAGGCGCGTCTATTGCGTTAGCCAATAGTCAAATCGCTCCCTCGTGATTTGTAAGAGCACTCTGCCCTTTGATTTTAGTAAAGACAAGAACAGCTTAATATAAAATATTGTTTGTATTCATATTAACGTTTACTGATAGTCGCAGTTTAGCCGACGTTACAACACACAATACAGTGCCAGTTAGGTGATCGATCATTTTTATTTGATTAGCTAAGCAGTCCTATGAAATCCACTTACACTCACATATCACAACAATAAGGCTGCACAAATTAACCCAGGTTACAACTGGGTAAATAACAAATACAATAGGATTAAGTAATCTAAACATAACTGTGTGATCAATCTTTTCTGGTTTTATATTTGTTATAGGCTACATATTAGCTACAGGGGCCTACAGTTTAATGTAATACAAGAATAAATATAGCGGCCAAGCAGCCCAGAGCAAGACATGGCCCAAATCTTTACTGGGTGTTTGGGACCTATATCACCTTATACTGACCGAATTTGATGGCAGTCAACCATTTTCAAGACCTTTTTGATTGATAGCTTGAAGTTCATTGGCTCGGGGCGGTCACATGGTTTGGACTACAGACTCCCTATTCATTGCAGCACAACAACCTGTTTCCCCCATGAAACATGCCAAGTTTGGTTCAAATATGTGTTTGCGTTTTAGGAGTAATGAGCGTTTCAATTTATTTTCTGAAATAGCGTCCCCTATTGCCGATTGGCGACAGACACGGCATATGTCCTCACCCAAACATAACAATGATGGGCACCAGGTTTGGTGACGATCGGACATACGGTTGTGGAGATACGCGCTCACTTCCTGTTTGACGGTTTCGCCACCAATTTGAGGCGCTGTCACAGACGAATGGTTGTGAGGATCAAATTTATTTTTGCAAACTTGTTAGACTTGGTTTGAGGATCATCCGTGTCAATTCTGGAGATGATTGGACAGGAATTGAAGGAGGTGAAACAAAAAAACACACTTCCTTAAAATTCAAAATGGTGGAAAATCTATGTAGACGGAAATTGACGCCATGGTGTGCGTTGAACTCTGCTTGATCCAAGGAATCCAATGGTACCTCATTTTTGACAATGAGAGATGCGGTTCAAAAGTTACGTGTGTAAATGCAACTCCAACTTTGACACGTTGGTGGCGCTAGAGTGCTCAAGCAGTAGACATGAAACTTTGTGGAATGGACCAGAGGACTGTCCCCAATAAGTGTGCCAAATTTCAGAACTTTTGACCAAGCGCTTCTAGGGCCTGCCATAGGACCCAGAAAAAGACGAAGACAAAGACGTACAATTCCAATAGGTGCCTTCGCAGCTTCGCTGCTTGGCCCCTAATAATAATACGTACAATTCCAATAGGTGCCATTGCAGCTTCGCTGCTTGGCCCCTAATAAAACTAACAATTCCAATAGGTGCCTTCGCAGCTTCGCTGCGTGGCCCCTAATAATAAAATGTACAATTCCAATAGGTGCCTTCACAGCTTCGCTGCTTGGCCCCTAATAATAATAATACGTACAATTCCAATAGGTGCCTTCGCTGCTTGGCCCCTAATGATGATAATAATAAAAATAAAAAAACGTACAATTCCAATAGGGTTCCTGCAGCGAAGCTGGCCCCTAATAATAATAATAATAATAATATGTACAATTCCAATAGGTGCCTTCGCAGCTTCGCTGCTTGGCCCCTAATAATAATAATAATAATAAAATTTACAATTCCAATAGGTGCCTTCACAGCTTCGCTGCTTGGCCCCTAATAATAATAATAATACGTACAATTCCAATAGGTGCCTTCGCTGCTTGGCCCCAATTCCAATAGGGTTCCTGCAGCGAAGCTGGCCCCTAATAATAATATGTACAATTCCAATAGGTGCCTTCGCAGCTTCGCTGCTTGGCCCCTAATAATAATAATAATAATAATACGTACAATTCCAATAGGTGCCTTCGCTGCTTGGCCCCTAATAATAATAATAAAAATAAAAAACGTACAATTCCAATAGGGTTCCTGCAGCTTCGCTGCTTGGACCCCTAATAATAATAATAATAAAAAAACGT
>JAOEHI010052400.1:0-16788 GCA_025447815.1 Percopsis transmontana | reverse complement strand
CCGTGAGTGACTGGCTGTTTGCAATTCGCAATGCTCACCACTAGATGTCACTAAAAACTACACACTGGCCCTTTAAAGTCATTCCTCCAAGAGGAGTTAACCACAACAAATAGTGGAGGGGTTCTTTAAATGAATCATACAAACTTGAATCAACAAAACTGCTAATTGGCTGATTGTCCATATACATTTGGCTATATAAGAATTTCCTTAAAACTTATAAAGACTTCTGACAAAAGGGGCATTTTAGGGTGGAACCCGTGGTGTATCTTTTTGGCTGAATTAGGAAAACCTATGGAACCGCCTATTCCTTTGTCTAGTCAATAAGATTTATAACCTGGGGTCGGGAACTAAACTATGCTGCATTAAATTCAACTGTTGCATAAATCCAACATTATACCTTCAGATTGTACATCAACACACATACAGCAATGTAAAAAGCACAGTAATATGTTGATTACTAAAAAAAGGAAAATGTATATGACTACCTAATCCTAAAGGCTGTGTTACACTACACTACCTGATTTTTACAATCTTAACATGTTTCTTTATAAATGGGATATCATACACTACCTGATTATTACTGAAAAGATAGGCATTATATACCACACTACTAGGATCACACATTACCTGGCTGTCACCAGACTAGACTCACAAAAAACACAATCCATTGCTAAGAGACACAAGACACAGTAGTGAAAGCATTCAATGAATGAATGTACATGGAGTTGTCACAGCCGATGACAACTCCATTCCCCGACGGCCCTTGTCAGGGCTACAGTTTGCGCCGAAGACCAAAAAGAAAATTAAAAAAAGGAGAGTTTGTGTCTTGGATGGGAAGATGCTGTCAGTATGGCCTGTATAGACTGAAGCGGGAGTTGGAGGTGAGTGACATATTGTTGATAACGTATATATCTAGTAGGCCTATGTTAAATATTTTTGTAGGTAGGATTAACAGCGTTAATTTCACTACAGATAAGTAAGTGGGCTATTAAATGTATTATTCCCTAAAGTCCTTTTAGGTTCCTTATAGGCTACTCATAGGATGTCTCCGGTATCATGATTAACTTAAACTGATGTGGTGTATCCCTGCATTTCAAGTGGATAACATAACGTAAACTTTAATGTTACTTCAGTTGACGGGTAGCCTACCGTAATGTTATATAGGAGTTACTTAAAGACATGAGACAGACAAGATGCATAAGTCTACCAGTTAGATAATAATAATCCTAGCCTCCTAATAATTTTAGGAGGCTAAAGTGTGAAGGACACTACGCTTAACGTGAAAATGGCTTAACATGGCTTAATGTTCCTAAAACAGTGATCAATGATCACCAAATTTATCTCGGACATCTCTTGCCATAAACAATTACATTTGTCAAAAAATCTAATGGAAATCCAAGGAATATGGAGATTATTTACATTTAGCATTTTCCTCTCCACTGAGGCCCATTATAAGGAAAAAGCTTAACGTGGCCTAATGTTCTAAAACAGCTTCCAATGGTCACCAAATTTCTCTCTGACAGTTAAACTACTTTTTTCTAGTTACATTTGGGAACCAAGACAAAAAAAGTTTACTTTGTTTGGACAATGATCCTCATAATGCAGACTGTGTCAAGCTATTTGTTGTCACACTACTGTATGCTAAATTTAGGATACACCTACAATACATTATTGTTCCTTACAATGTGTTTTGTTGTGTTTGGCTAACTTTTTTTTCCTCTGTTCTTTTTTTTTTTTAAGGCAGATGATGGCGCTGGGTTCAGACAGCTATTAAAAGTGACCTTAGAGGAGCTTGATATACTGCTGGGAAAGGTTGAACAAAATGCATAGAGGCATTACAGCCAGACAGAGAAATTCGCTGATTTTGCACTTTATGGCAACAGGTTTGTATACGATTTTAGCCTGTTTAGACTGATGCATCCCATGATTTGATTTTCTTTGTGTTTTCTAAATGTCTGCTGTAAATGTACTACACATGTAAAAGTTACCAGGTCTCTTGGTTTTCAGCACAGGATGGGAGCATACACAGTTTATAAGATTGTCTTGGAGACATGCAAAGGTAAGGTTGGGCCCTACTGCACACATCAGTTTATCCAACAACAGCATGCCTTTCTATTTTCATCCATTTTTTTCTATTTTCATTAAGAGACTCTAATTTTATTGTAGACTGCCAAAACAGCAGAGGAATTGCAGTTGCAGCTGAGTTTCAAGAGAAGTGGTAGTTTCCCCACTGCTTGGGTGCTCTAGACAGCAAGCACACTTTCATTCAGTTGCCAGCACATAGTGGATGCACCTATAAAGGGCGGTTCTCAATTTTGATGATGGCAGTGGTTGATGCAAAATAAAACATTTTATATGTAAGTATTGGCACTCAAGGCAGGATGTCTGATGGAGGTTTATTTGCCCATTCTGATTTCCGTGATGCATTAGACCGGGTCTCCTGAACATTCCTGCTCCTCAACCACTGACAAATACAGTTGTAATAATGCTATTCATGTTTGTGGGAGATGATGGATTAGGGGTCAACTCGTATGTTTTTTCAGGGCCGATACCGATTATTAGTAATCAAAGAGACGAATAACCGATATTTTAAACTGATATATACATTTGTAATACAAATTAAAATGTTGGTGTTAAAATTTAACGTTTAATTAAAAGAAAACTGGTCGTAATACGGCTCTATTCCTTTAAGGGCGTGGTGCATTGGGAGACGTGTACAGCTAATTTGGAGAGGGCAATGCTTATGTGTGTGTGAGTGTGTGCTCTACAAGTAGACGAAGTTTAGAGGCAGCCATCGCGCCATGAACCTACAGTTTGTTTCCTTGTTCACTTAAAGTGGAGAATAAATAAAGGAACGGAGTTGCAAGCATGACACCTCCCTAAACTCAATCGAGAAATATCCACAGTAAATAAATGTCCCATCTACGGTTCATGGCTGAATTAACGAGGTAACAGAAAGCAGAACAGAAATTATACTGTTAGCAAGGTAAAACACAAGTGCGACGTAATATTCCGTGACAATAAAATATAGAATATAAAATATATACCTTTGCCAGGAGTTTAGAGCTATATTAGTCTCTCGGTTCGAGGTGTGGAAATGGCACCTGAACAGCTGACAGCTACCTCGGAACGAAACGGGTCAGTATATCGTTGTAATGATTTATAACTGAATCGGAATTCAAAAAACCTCTGACTTTTATCCATCATTCACCGTGGACATGCTTGTTATAATACAAAACAATGAATGTGCCATATGCTGCTAGTGGCATGCTAAACTATAGGTGAAGCAAATGGTCATATGAAAACCTGCGTTAATAGTGACAAAAAATAGTGGCATTAAAAGGAAATTGCGCACGTTAAATTTAACAACCCTAATAGATCGTAATAGATTATGGTGTTTTTTGCAGCTTCAGAGTAAAGGATTGATGTTTATTGCAATATATGCTGCCTGTCTCGAAACACAGCCCTGCTCGCTCACTAAAGTTGCTCTGCCCCAGTATCCTTCAGTGTTGGTTTGTGACATCTAACAAATCAGTGCTGTGGGCGAGACATTGCGCAAGACCACAGAGTGGTGACTACAGACAAAGAGGCGGCTACATCAGAGCCAAAGTAGCGCATTTTAAAATGTATTTTATAGGCAATCGGATAAAAAAATACCAATATCGATAACCGTAAAAATGGTGAATATCTGCTCTGATAATCAGCCAGGCCGATAATCACTCTGTCGCCTACACACCACTAGGCCTTTCAGACAGAGAGGACAATGAACACAAGATTGTGGAGGAGAGAGGGACCAGTACTACCGTCCTGGAATGGAGGTAGAGGAAGAAACTTCAGTTCTCAAGCAAAGCAACAGCGAGACATCCTGAACGACTACTTTTCTTCCCCAGCAGGCCTGGATGCAAGAAACATCATTTTAAGTATTTCAGTGTGTGTAAACATTGCATCAATAAATAACAACAACACATATGAACAGTCTCTGTTACTGTATTGTTTTGTTCAACATGAACAATTCCAGCAGTCAACAAATATCGAAGCAATATAAGTCAATAAATAAATAACTTTTATTATCAGTTAAACATCAGTAAACAATTATTTAATTTAAAATTAGGAACAATATAACTTACTGCATTTAAAGTTATTCTTTAAAAAACAAAACAATTGTAAAATCTAGTGTTGGTTGTCCATGTAAATGAGCATCCTTGTGAGGGACTGTGGTCTAGAATGGTCTTGTAGTGTTGTGGTTGTGTGTGTGCTGTTGGAGGTGTTTGGGAAAATTGAGGGGGTATTGCATGGATTCTGGGTAAGTTGACAGGGGCTTGAATGAGGCAAATTAAGGTACTAAATAAATCTAAAATATATATATATACTGCTGTGAAAGGCGATTTTTAGGTGAATTCGGGTGATTTGCTTCACTTTTGTGATATATGCGCGCTCCCGCAAGGGGGGTGCATTTTATGGCGGATGTGCATAATACCGCACAACGCCGGCTCACATGACCGCAGTGACGCAGTAACAGTCAACCCTGTTAGCAAATAGTTCTCCACAGCTTCAAAGGACAGATCGAAGGATGGGCACCCAGCTGCCCCACTGCTGTGTGAGAGCTTTGAGCGACGTCCAAGTTCAATCGCTCGGTCACCTTATACAAGTTCTCAAAAACTCTGGGATCAATCTCGGTACCAGTAGCTTCAGATACTTCTATCAAACTTTCTATCCGTGACTCAAATCGAAAAAGCATAAGGTCCGGAGCGGTACTGGAAGCAATATCTGGCAAACCTCTAAGTTCTCTCGTGATTGTTCCCCAGTTTACATCCATTGCTAACAGAAGTATTTTGGTAGAAAAACGATAGTTCTCTGTTGCTCGCTCGGTAGCTTCTCACCTATGGAAAACCCAAAGTGCCAGAACAATCAATAAATGAACAAAAGAATAAATAAATAAATCTTAAAATATATGCAACAATAAATGAATAAATAAAAGCATAAATAAATAAAACTGGATATATCTGCAAGAATTAATGAATGAATAAAAGAATAAATAAATACATCTGGAAATATATGCATGAATGAATGAATAAAATAATAAATAAATAAATGTGGAAATATAAGAAAGAAAGAATAAATAAATGTATGAATAAATAGATACATTTGCTTTTGCCTTTCCCTTAGGAGACCTATTGCTATTGCTTTTTCCTTACAAGACCAAACTGTCAATCAACGTGTTTGCCCCGCCCACTAAGTCATGTCTGAGCAGCCGATGACTGATACTATCTTCAGTGTCGATATGCTGCCTGTGGAAGTGTGATTGGTAGAAAGTTTGGAAGGAGTTAAGCTATATTCACAGGCAGGTAAGGACATCACACCTACATCGTGCTACAAAGTGCTGGTGCTGTCTAAAGTTAACTGTCTAGCTCTTGATCTTCGTATGCTTCTTCTTTATGAATTTTATTGGTGGTTGGCAAACAACGAATTGTTGCATTACCGCGACCAACTGGTATGGAGTGTGGATCAGACCTCTATATACTGTATGTCATCAATTATTTAAAAATCATATAATGTGATTATTTTTTTTAGATTCCATCTCTCACAGTTAAAGTGTACCTATGATAAAAATTACAGACCTCTACATGCTTTGTAAGTAGGAAAACCTGCAAAATCAGCAGTGTATCAAATACTTGTTCTCCCCACTGTACGTCTCTGATCATGGACTGACTAGCTCTCTAGCGCTGAAAGAGAAACACTTCTGTGAGTGATTAGTTGGACTTAGTGGGCGGGGCAAACACAGTTGATTGACAGTTTGGTCAGAAGTGCGAGTTCCATGTGCCTACCACTTCGTTTCTGGGTTACATCATTGCTCAGGGAGAGTTAAGGATGGACCCAGATAAAGTCTCCGCTGTCACAGACTGGCCAGCTCCTTCGACCCGGAAACAGCTTCAACGTTTTTTAGGTTTCGCAAACTTCTATAGGATGTTTATCAGGGACTATAGTAGCATTGCTGCGCCCCTCACAGCTCTTACATCGGTCTCCGTGCCCTTCAAATGGACAGAAAGGGCAGAGTCAGCCTTCAGAGAGCTGAAGCAACGTTTCGCATCAGCCCCCATCCTGGTCCAGCCTGATCCGGCCTGTCAGTTCGTGGTGGAGGTAGATGCGTCTGACACTGGGGTAGGTGCAGTGCTCTCGCAGCGCTCCAGGGAGGACCATAAACTGCATCCTTGTGCTTTTCTCTTGCGCAAACTTTCCCAGGCGGAGAGGAATTTTGACGTCGGCAACAGAGAACTGTTGGCTGTGAAGTTGGCTCTGGAAGAGTGGCGGCATTGGTTGGAGGGGGCGGAACTACCATTCATCATCGGGACCGACCATAAGAACCATGCCTACATTCAGTCTGCCGGGGATTCAGTTGAATCCCCGTCAAGCCAGGTGGGCCCTTTTTTTTTTTTTTGGTAGATTTAATTTTTCTCTGTCGTATCATCCAGGATCACTCAGCACTGGAGTCTGGTAGCAACCCCGTGCCCATTATTCCCACCACCTGCAAGGTAGCAGCAATCACCTGTGACATTGAGGAGGTTGTTAAACAACAAGCTGACCCTGGTAACGGACCCCCTAATTGGTTGTTTGTCCCTGAGTCTGCTCGCTTACAGGTGCTGCAGTGGGCCCATTCGTCTCCCCTTACCTGTCACCCTGGAGTCACTCGCACCTTGGAGTTTCTGCGTCAACGATTTTGGTGGACCAAGATGGAGGGAGACACTCGTGCCTTCATTGCGGCGTGTTCGGTGTGTGCTCGGAATAAGACCTCTACCCAGCCCAGTTTTGGTCACCTTCGACCCCTGCCCATACCTAGTCGTCCCTGGTCGCAAATTGCTTTGTACTTTGTTACTGGACTTTCTCCATCCGCTGGAAGAACTGTCATACTTACTATGATTGATCGGTTCTCAAAGTTTGCTTATTTCCTAGCCCTGCCCACACTTCCCTTTGCCAAGGAAACTGCGGACCTCCCGGTGGAACATGTGTTCCGCGCTCATGGGTTACCCTCTGACATAGTCTCTGACCGGGGCCCCCAGTCTCTCAGGTATGGTCGTCTGGATACCATCCTCAGACCAACGGCCAGGCTGAGAGGGAAAACCAGGAGATGGAGACCACACTTCGCTGCGTCACCGGGGCTAACCCAGGGTCATGGTGTTCCATGCTTCCTTGGGTAGAATATGCCCATAATACCCTGACTAACGCTACCTCTGGGTTATCTCCCTTTGTGTGTGCCCTCGGCCATCAACCTCCCTGTTCCACTCCCAGGAGAGAGAGCTGGCGGTGTCCTCCGTCCAGTGCCATATGCGTTGGTGCTTCAGGATTTGGAGAAAGGCCAGAATAGCTCTGTCCCGTGCATCTTCATATATGCAGAGGCAAGCCAACCGTCACCGTGCCCCAGCTCCTGATTACGCCCCGGGACAAGAGGTATGGCTCAAATCACATGACCTGCCACTCAAAGTGGAATCCAGGAAGATGGCACCTCATTTTATCGGCCCATTTAAAATCCTGTCCGTTATTAACCCCTGTGTTGTAAAACTCCAGCTTCCTGCCTCGTTACGGGTTCACCCCACCTTCCATGTGTCCCAGATTAAGCCTGTATCTGTTAGTCCCCTGTGTCCCTCTCTACCACCGGACTTTGTCTCCGCCGCACCCCGGAACTTCCTAGGACCCACTCCCGCTCTGAAACCCCGAACCTGCTCACCACTGGACTGGAATTATTATTCGTTCTATGGACTAATCTGATACCACACATTAAACCTGTTTTTTGTACCGTGCCTCAGTTTGTCTGTTTGCATTTGGGTTCAACTTCAGTCATATTCCTAACATGTTATTCCTTGGCAGAATCTCCCACCCAGTCCAGAATTTTAACAGGTTTGTCAATTCATCAGCTGATCCTGTGTCACGAATCGTGTGGGGTGAGCAAGAGCAAGCCAGAGGAAAACACACACAGGCTGAGTAGCAGGTGAACCCGGGAAAGCGTCGTTTTAATGAACAAACACAAGTTACAGTTACAGCATTTAGCAGACGCTAAAACGTACAAAACGTACAGGGCGACAATGCCAAAATAATGACCAACAACACTCTGTGCTGTTGGGGAAACTAAATACTAACAGAAATTAATGATAATGAGATGCACCTGTGGGGCTATTCCTCCACAGTTGAGTCATGTGGAAGGGAAGCACGGCGCGCGCACGGGCCTGTGCGCGCTGATTGTGATAGTACCCCTACCTCTAAGGCGCGCCTCCCGGCGTCGCCTTTACGTGTGGCAAAGACCCTCTGGAGACCAGGGACGAGGCTGAGAGTCTCCAGAAGCCGGCCCAGGGACGACCTGTGGCCACGGTGACCAGATCTCTCTGGTGGCCGGACCAGGGAGGGGCGGCAGCAGCAACTGGGACCCACTGGCGGCCGTACCCGGGGTAAACGGCGGTGGCTGGACCCTCAGGAGGCCGACCCAGTGACAACCGGTGGCCACGGTGGATGGGGCCTTCTGGTGGCCGGACCGGGAATGGGCGGCAGCGATGGTTGGGACCCGCTGGCGGCCGTACCCAGGATGTACAGCGGAGGTGGCCGGGACCCGCTGTCGGACAATCCAGGAATGAGCAGCAGCAGGGGCTGGGACCCTTTGGTGGCTGGACCGATGGTGTAGGCTCTCCAGCGGCTGGACCAGGCATTGGCCCTAGCGGCGAGAGCGGGCTGGCGGCAACTCCAGGGCCTCTGCGGCGGCTGGGCCTGGTGTTGGTTCCAATGGTGTGAGCAGGCTGGCGTGAGCAGGCTGGCGTGAGCAGGCTGGCGTGAGCAGGCTGGCGTGAGCAGGCTGGCAGCAGCTCCGGGGCCGGACAGCGGCGAGGTGAGCTCCTCTGCGACTGGACCTGGCGTCGGCTCCAGCGGCGTGAGCGAGCTGGCGGCAGCTCCGGAAGTACGGAGCCCTCACCTCCTTGCCGTACTTGTCGGCAGCGGTCGCCTCCCACACGTTGATCTCCACCAAGAGCCTGCGCAGCGTTTCCCCTGTTCCTCGCCGAAGCCGCCCTGGCGAGGGGAAACTGATGCCTCCCCAGCAGATAGGTCCCATTTTCTCGGGAGACGTCGGGCAGGCGGGAAGCGATGCCGCGAGAGTGTGTGTCCTTCTGGCTGCTACTCTTCTTTTACGGTTGGTCATTCTGTCACGGATCGTGTGGGGTGAGCGAGAGCAAGCGCGAGCCAGAGGAAAACACACACAGGCTGAGTAGCAGGTGAACCCGGGAAAGCGTCGTTTTAATGAACAAACACAAAACGTACAGGGCGACAATGCCAAAATAATGACAAACAACACTCTGTGCTGTTAGGGAAACTAAATACTAACAGAAATTAATGATAATGTGATGCACCTGTGGGGCTAATCCTCCACAGGTGCGTCATGTGGAAGGGAAGCACGGAGCGCGCACGGGCCTGTGCGCGCTGATCGTGATATGCTGTGGATTAAACAAAATAGATCAAATGATGGGTTGCTACAAATAATACAAAATAATTTAGAAAATTAAAATAATTTTTAGTATTGCATCATAGTAGTTATCTGTGATGTAACAAATACAGCAGTTTCTTTTTCAGAAATATCGTAACACCGTATACCCCGGTGAAATGTCATAAAGGTATGAAAAAATACTATTAATAAAGCTGTAAGTGAAGAGTGTGCAGTTATCTACTCTTCCTATCCTACATACAGGTGTGCAAAGATAGTCTAATAATAAATTGAACAATTTTCTATAACTAACGGTTTAAAAAGTAACTTGCCACTTATAAATATAAATTTTGGGTGACTAACTTATTTAAATAACATGTTGGCAAGATTTCTAACTCCGTAAACTTTTTCAATAAAGTGGCGAAGATAACCTGATACGCTGCATTTTGTGTGAAGTGAACAATTGTCGTCGTTGTTGTCATCATCATGAGGGCAGGTGATGCGCTGCAGGATTATCTACATTGACAACAATAAAACATGACTTTAATAATTTTACCTCTTTATCATGGCTTCTATCTATCTATCTATATATCTATATATAGATATATAGATAGATAGATAGAAATAGATAGATAGATAGATTTTTTTAACATGGAAAAAATCAAAAAATGCTTTACATATGATATAAACTGTTTACACACGCACACAAAGTTGTGCATACCTGCTGCTTTGTAAAGCAGCCAGCCTCCAGTTACAGCCTCCAATTGAGGAAAGACAACTTTAAGTGTCTCACATAACTGTAACCAAAGCGGATATACAAAACATTATTAATAAGCATGTATCCTTAGAAAGGATGCTGAACTGTTGAAATGAAAGATGATTGTACTAGAACATCAGTCTTGCCAAGATGCATTTTATCTTATTAAAAAGCAGAATTAAAACCTATGCCAAAGGATTATAACTTTCCAATACATTAATGCAGACTATGTTAAAGGTATAATTTACCCAAAAGTTTAAATTCAGCCATTATGGAAGTTATTATCTGCTCATCTTAATGCCATTATAAACTCAGATGAGTGCTTCTTCATACAAGTTACAGTAGTTTGCGTAACTGCTAAGAAGCTTTCTTCCAAAAATTTTAGTAAATGGTTGCCAGTCCTGGTTGCCACATCTCAAAAAGGAATGGGGTAGGACTAATTAACAGAATTCTTCATAGTCATAGTACAACTAGCATGAATATATACATCTATGGAATCTGCTTACCTCATCATGTGTTGTGCGCTCATCTAAATAAACAGTCCTGCGGCCCAGTCCTGCCTGCAAGTGGACTAGTTCTTTTGGGGTTTTTTCATATTGTTTTGGCAAAAAGCAACTTCAAGTGGTTTAGGCCTTTTAGCAGGAAGAAGATTCACTAAAGGAAAACGCCTATTCCCTTTTCCCTTAATGAACATACCTGGAAAAGACCTTCAGGCAATAACAGTCTGTTAAAACTTGATTACTATCAAACTGAGTTTTTATAAGATTAAATTAATCCACAGAATATAATGCTGAACCTTGTCATTTCTATCTGAAGAGGCCTTGGTGGCTGATTGCCTGACCTCTAATTTAGCCTATTTGCCTCTGTTCCCTGCAGTATTGTAACCAAAAATAATCATTAATCAAAGTCTGTAATTGTTAGGTTTAAAAATATCCATGTGAACAGATTTAAAAATGTATTTTAAAAACTTAACCTTATATCCTGACTGCTGCAAGGAACATCACTACTGGCTGCACCTCCTCCCCTTACAGATTCGGTCAATAAGGACATTAAGTTCCTGGCTGATAAAAGCTCAGCATGACTACCCTGTCAACACAAATATACAGAAAATACAAAATAACATCACAGAGAGAAAAAAATGTTAAAAAAAACCTCAATGACCATACATTGCCTTGCAAAAGTATTCACCCCCCTTGGCTTTTTACCCATTTTGTTACATTACAGCCTTTAGTTCAAGGTTTTTTTAATCTTTTATGTGATGGATCAGAACACAATAGTCTAAGTTGGTGAAGTGAAATGAGAAAAATATATACATAAAACCATTTTTTAGAAATAAAAAACTGAAAATTGGCATGTGCATATGTATTCACCCCCTTTGTTATGAAGCCCATAAAAAGCTCTGGTGCAACCAATTACCTTCAGAAGTCACATAATAATGAAATGATGTCCACCTGTGTGCAATCTAAGTGTCATATGATCTGTCAGTACATATACTGTACACACTTTTTTTGAAACGCCCCAGAGGCTGCAACACCTAAGCAAGTGGCACCACTAACCAAACACTGCCATGAAGACAAGTAACTCTCCAAACATGTAAGGGACAATGTTGTAGAGAAATACAAGTCAGGGTTAGGTTATAACAAAATATCCAAATCTTTGATGATCCCCAGGAGCACCATCAAATCTAACTAAATGGAAAGAACATGGAACAAAAGCAAACCTGCCAAGAGACGGCCGCCCACCAAACCTCACGGACCAGGCAAGGAGGGCATTAATCAGATAGGCAGCACAGAGACCTAAGGTAACCCTGGAGGAACTGCAGAGTTCCACAGCAGAGACTGGAGTATCTGTACATAGGACGACAATAAGCCGTACGCTCCATAGAGTTGGGCTTTATGGCAGAGTGGCCAGAAGAAAGCCATTACTTTCAGCAAAAAACAAAATGGCACGTTTTAAGTTTGCGAAAAGGCATGTGGGAGACTCCCAAAATGTATGGAGGAATGTGCTCTGGTCTGATGAGACTAAAATTGAACTTTTCGGCCAAGAAAACGCTATGTCTGACGCAAACCCAACACATCACATCACCCAAAGAACACCATCCTCACAGTAAAACATGGTGGTGGCAGCATCATGCTGTGGGGATGTTTTTCAGCAGCCGGGACTGGGAAACTGGTCAGAGTTGAGGGAAAGATGGATGGTGCTAAACAGGGATATTCTTAAGCAAAACCTGTACCACTCTGTGCGTGATTTGAGGCTAGGACGGAGGTTCACCTTCCAGCAGGACAATGACCCCAAACACACTGCTAAAGCAACACTTGAGTGGTTTAAGGGGAAATGTAAATGTGTTGGAATGGCCTAGTCAAAGCCCAGACCTCAATCCAATAGAAAATCTGTGGTCAGACTTAAAGATTGCTGTTCACAAGTGCAAACCATACAACTTGAAGGAGCTGGAGCAGTTTTGCAAGGAGGAATGGGCAAAAATCCCAGTGGTAAGATGTGGCAAGCTCATAGAGACTTATCCAAAGTGACTTGGAGCTGTGATTGCCGCAAAAGGTGGCTCTAAAAAGTATTGACTTTAGGGGGGGGAATAGTTATGCACAGTGACTTTTTCTGTTATTTTGTCCTATTTGTTGTTTGCTTCATAATAATAAAAAAAAACATCTTCAAAGTTGTGGGCATCTTCTGTAAATGAAATGATGCAAATCCTCAAACAATCCATGTTAATTCCAGGTTGTGAGGCAACAAAACACGAAAAATGCCAAGGAGGGTGAATACTTTTGCAAGGCACTGTACGTCTAATGTTAAAGCTAAAGTGTAATCTGCATAGACGGCTGTTTAAATCACAAATATCCCTCTGTAACGTTGCATTATATGTGTTGATCCTTCTAACCGTATCCATCTACATTGATGGCTCGTAGTCTGTCTGTGAGCTTCTACCATTGAAGTCTTTTTTTTCCGTTTAAAAAATTTTATTTTGCGCCAAATCAAATATTTTATTGTCACGATTCATCTCGGAGCTGGTTGGCTTGGTTCCAGGCTTAAAACTTGTTTTTATAACCATCAATGTAGATTTCAGCCGTTAAAAAGTGGGCGGCCACCTTTGAGCTCTAACGTTAGCTAGCTACACCGGCGGCACCAGGGGGGGTCTTGGGGGGTCTCAAGACCCTCCCAAAAAACGCCTTGACCCCCCATTTGACCCCCCCACCCCCTTCCTGATTACAAAAATAATAATAAATATATATATATCCGGGATAAAGATTTTAAAACATGTTTGTCTTCAAACTACGCAGAAGAATAATAATTAATAATTTTTTGACATGTAAGAAAATATAAACATAAGAATCACTGCGACGCCCCATGAACGTCGCTGTACCTTGCGTCATTGCGTTAATTAAAAACACATCAGTTGATATGCTGTGTTGTTTGTTGTTTAGTAGCAGTAATATGCAGTTATTTGCCGTGTCCCCTGTATTTTTTGATGGTTTTCATGAGACCCCCTTGAAATGACTAGGACCCTTCATTGGCCCCCCAAATCAAAATTTTCTGGAGCCACCACTGGCTAGCTATAACGTGTTGTCTTGCTGACTTAGCTACCTACATAGAGTCACACAAACCATAGCTATGTGTTCCAAACATACTTAGCTACAACATACTTCTGTTGAGCCCTGAGTTCGATTGTACATAAACAGCAAACTTATCGGAGCACCTTCGTTTTCCCTGGCAGTCATGTTTACAGGTACAATATCAGTGCCGACCGAGTTCTTAGATCACATGACAGACAGGCCGTGCTCTGATAGGCCAGACGTCGGTTCGATTGCATGCAGGCTCAATTGCTTCTCCTATCCTGGATAGCCCGGATGTTACTGTTTGAATATTTAACTTGAATTTTTCGATCTGAATTGGAGCAATCGAATTAGACTGATGTTTTCTTTGAACTAGTCCACTTGCAAATTTGATCAACCTGAATCTATTTTATCTGAAATTCTGTAAGTTGATTTTTTTTTGTATCTGAATTTGTGACCAATATATACTGAAATTCAGGTTTTTAAAATGAAAATCAATAATTTTCATATTTAAATTTCAAAGAGGTGAATTCAGAACAAATCAATTCAGACATATGGTTTCCGAAGTAAAATAATTTCAAAGAGGTGAATTCAGAACAAATAAATTCAGATACATGTTTTTCAAAATAAAATATTTCAATATTAAGTATTCAGTGGCTGTTAAATTTCCATAGTCTTGCATATATTTCCAGATTTATTTATTTATTCTTTTATTCATTCATTCATTCTTGCATATATTTCCAGTTTTATTTATTTATTCTTTTATTCATTTATTTATTGTTGCATATATTTGCAGATTTATTTATTTATTTATTATTTTATTCATTTATTGATTGTTCTGGCACTTTGGGTTTTCCATACTCACCTAGGCTGTGCCAGTTGTGTATGAGCAGACTAGTAAAATCGAATGTAATGTCTTAGAATTATGTTGACCAATAGGGGAGAAGTTGACCGCTTGAGAGACAGACTTCCTCATTTGCATAATGAGGCAGATATGCATACATCAACATTTATGTTTCTGTATACGTACGCATACAGAAATGTAAAAAGAAGAGACAAAAATAAATATGTTTGGGGAAAATAAATAGGGTAAAAAAAATGCAAACAACATTTTTTCAAACTAACACATACAGTACATTAAAGAACAAATTCATTAAATTAAATTTTAAAAGAACTGAAAGCCCACATTTAAATGACATCTACTAACCCCTCGTGTATGTGTGTGTGTGTGTTCAGGGTCGTGTGGAGGTGGAGGCTGGCAGCGAGAACATGAAGTTTGAGACAGGACCCTTCTCCTTCTATGGTGTCATGGCTCTCAGTGCCCCCACACTGGGTGAGTCCTCTACATTGACGTTTAGTTCTGTTATCTTCTTTTCTCCTCTCCATGGTATTGTTTTGTTTCCAGTTTTAATACAGTTACTGCCATCTTGTGCCATAAGATGAGAATGCAACAGCCAGTGAACGAAACATGAATGAATGTCTTGAATGTCTTACACTGCCTGTAAGTTGAGATAATGTCAGGAGTGATTATTTTGGTTAGTTAAAAGTGCAAGATAGCACATATTGTTCATTTACTAAGTTTGTCTTAATGAATATGCAATTTGGGGCATCTCAATTATAATGTGCAAAATAATGGGAGGGAAACTTGCAAATACATTAATTTACTACAAGCAATGTGATCTATCAAGCCTGAACGCAATTTCAGCTGATTGCGACAGCATCTATATTTAATACGTTTGAAAGGAAAGTGCAAACCTCTACTGTAAGTGTTGAAAAATAGGAGATTTCGGTTTAGTCATCACTACACATACAAACAAATGGTTGGACTACTAGGCTAATATCTTTGATACAGTCGTCCAAAGCTGTTTTTTAATGAGTGGCATTGTGTGAAATGTTAGCTCGGTCTTGTATGAAAGAAATAGCCTAGCCTTCATCATGGCCAGAGTATGTTTCATACAATTGCATTTACTCCAGACACTGTATCAGGTTACTGTTTTGAACGGTTCTTACAGATAATGGCCTAACAATCATTGTGTTTGTCTTACCAAATGGTATGCTGCATGCCAGTACACAGACAAGACACCTGATGCAGTGCTGCTTGCTACTTGCGTAAATTCCAAATGTTGATGATGCAAGGGGTTGCGTCTTCGCTTGCGCCCTCTCACAAGTATAAACTGAATTAAGAATGCACTTGTCACGGAGTTCTCAACCTATTTTTTTACCCAGTTGTATTTAGCTTTGAATTTTATTTTTAGGTTTTAAAATATTACTGAGGTCCGGACCTCAGTAAGAGTTTAAGAGGTTTTTTTTTTCTCCATTCGTGTCAATAATTGACATATTGGAGCTGTTGGCTGAGCTAAGGGATGATTTGAAGCAGTCACGCAATACCTGCCATTCCCAGGATTCTTGCAACTCTGCATTTCCTCGCACCGGGGTCATTCAAGTATACTGTAGCTGTTTCTGCTGTGGTTTGCCAAAGCATTTTTTCAGGTGTGCTGTCCCAAGGATGGGCCGGTACATACAATATCCACGTACTTGGGACACACTGGTGGAAAACATTAAATCACGCAAACCCCTCATTTAAATGCTGTCTCCATGGTATTTGCACCTGTTGTAATTTACGCAATAATTCTTAGATCACCCGCAACACGTACTAAAATTAAACGTGCAATATTTTAGAATGCACACGAAATTTTGTATGCTTTATTTGGGATGTTAGTAAATCCGGCCCAGATGTACTGTATGTTTAGTACTTCTTCTACTCCCCCTCATAATATCCAATATAAATACTTCTACTTCAGCAGATATATGGTTAAAAAATTGTAAATGTTTTTTCCACCTTTAACTTCATTCTAGACTGAAGATTACTAGACTGATAAGTACATACTGATTTTACAAGCTCCACGATTTGTTATGCTCTGCATTTGTGAATAAGAGGTGTAACAGCGGTGTGTAGAGAGCGAGAGTAAGCGCGAGCCCGAGGAACACAGACAGGCGGGATTGCCGATGAAAAC
>JAOEHI010052399.1:0-11120 GCA_025447815.1 Percopsis transmontana | reverse complement strand
ATGTACCTGGGGAGCCTACTTGGCTGGCCATTCACTCTAATCAAAGGATGAATTTATCTCTCAGTTAACTGAAAGCAAGAAAGCAAACAGGCTAGCCACCCGCTCCGTCCTTACTCCTCTGCACTCCCGCTCCACTGACCTGGGTTCGTATACGGTGTCTAAAGGCTAGTATCTACCCACTCCATTGGGCTGCTAATGGGAACAGGTGAGTGATGTGTTGCTAGGCAAATAAATGAGGGCACTGAAGTGAGAGAGGGGAGGGGTTAGGATAGACTTTGTTACACTGTGAACTCTCAATTAAAAGCCATTTGTCAGCCAGAGAACCACAGGCCAATCAGCGTCCAGGTGGGAAGTGCAATTGACCTATCGCGAAGCCACACTCCAAATACACAAGCTGGCCAATCCCAGTGCAGTATAGGACTGGCTCTAACTGAGGCCTGACCCTTCATGTCATGGCGACGCTCCATTGACTTCCAAATTTTCTTGATTTTCTAGCGTTTTTTCCCAAGATATGGTCAAACACTGTTCCTGGGGTACTTGTAATAGTGATACTCTCTTCCTGGAGAGGTTAAAAGGAGAAATTATTTATTCCCTTTCCAAAACCTAAAACAAATCCAGAAAAATTTAGGCTGTGGATAAAACTCCACTCATACCCAGTTGAACCCCTCAAAGATCGACAGGCACAGCTTTGTCTGCTCCAACGTAAGTTATTACTTTTGTTTACCGTAAATAATGTGCTGCTTTTGTTAGCAGGTCTTAGCTGGTCAACCTAAACTATTGTTAGGTACGCTACTACTATCTGTGGCGCTAGAAAACTTAGTACTGAATGTAACGTTAAATAGGCCTACTGCTTTTGCTTTTTAATGATTGTAATAGTGAATAGAGACATACCCAGCTTTACAGGTACAGTGTTGATCCTTAATATCGTTGTCCTGTCTCAATCATCAAGTTATGGGATCGTTCACTTTTACTCTGATCGGTACGCTTTACCTTCTATCTTTAGTTTTTTCACGTCAATTTGACAGCTTGAACATAACCTTCAAATGCATAATGCAAACCCTCCTGTCGGCTTCTTTCGCTTGCCTTTTTTTTTCTCCAAAAATTAGACAATATTTCTCCAGGGAGTGCCGTTATAGAGTTTGGCAGCGCCATGCTATGTCTGACTAGTGCGACAGGTTGTTGGAAGTGGCAACGGTAACTAAGGGGAGAGTGGCTTCGTGATAGTTCAATTGGTGACCATTAAGGCTTGTTCTGATTGATTGAAGGTTGTCCAGTCGTCTGCTAGTGCTTGTGTTTGAAAATTACCATCAGACATTTGTTATCCTCTGCTAATGATCTGATTGGCATTGCTTGGCTAACAAACGGATTTCAATTGAGAGTTCTCAGCGAAGCAAATTATAGCAACGGAGCTTGCAAAATCAGGACTGTTTTACCAGGCTACTGTGTACGAGCACAGCAGAGAAAAGGCACTGGCAATATATATGCATGCACAACTTTGGGCAGAGTATCATTCCTGTTAGCTTCTTATCTCTCACTTGGCAAAGTCACTTTCGCCCTTGAACAGAATAATGTATTTGACTGCTGGGGTTTAATCTATCGAGACCCAAATGAGACTTCAAATTCAGCTTGCCTTTTTTTAAAATCAACATTATTAATTGATGTGAAATGCACAACAGTGTAGGCTACTTTCTCTTTAAGGGGACAATGCAATTATCCCTGAACTTCACAAACAAGCTAAGCTAAAGACAACCTGGGTGATTATATACACTTTGTCCGTGATATAGAGATATTTAAGGGAAGCGGTAGAAGAACTCAAATCTATTTACTATTGACTATTTCATATTTGACCCCTCAGTCTGTTGTTTGGAAACCTGATGTTTTAGCATCGAGCTATATTGTCTTTTAAACTGTGACCTGTGATAATGACTATTTTAGTGGACCTGTTATGCATTCTGTTTTGTTTACCATAGTGTAGCTGTCTGTTGTTTAAAAGCTGAGGATAAAAAAGGAAGAAAAATGTACATTTAGCATTTATCAACATAATAAATGCATTTGAGCAATTACGTTGGTAACAGTAAATCTCTAGAAGCTAATCTGAATGTGCACATTTTGCCTTTTAAAGCTGCCATTGGTAATATTTAAATTGAGACTTTGCCAGACTTTAAAGTAAACTGTAACTGTAAATGTTTTTTTATCAGACAACAAGCTTGTTTAAAGTTTTCAGAATCAGAAGGCAAGGTAATCAGGGATTTGAATGCATTGTTTTTGCTAGTTACTTCTGTCAAAGTCAGAGCTGAGCTCAAAAAGAGAAAGTAAACATTCCAGGTGCAGAAAGAAAATTGCTACCAATTATGATGGCAAATCATGGGATAAGAGTATGCAGACTGCAATTCCAACCAAACACTAGACCAGCAGATTTCACTGATTAGCACATCTTCATGGAGTGGGGGTGGGGGTGGCAGGGTGAGGGTAATCAGCTGGTATAGTGTTTGATTGGAATGTGAACCTGGTCTGCCCGTCCTCAAAGGGGCCTGTGTTGCCCACCATTGCACTGGTGACAACTGGTGGATGTCGGGTTGCCGATATCTGCAAGACCAAATAGTTAAGCAGGAGAAGGTCAACTAGGATTAATCGGTCAAAATGGTCAAATTAAGATGTCTACATTAGACACTAAACACTATACCTTAATTCCTTTTATTACCGCAATTCCATTGTGAGCTGTTACATCTCACAGAGTCATTGATACAAGTGTACGCCCCTACATATGAAACTTGCTTCTGTCTAAGGGCCAAGTAGCTATTCTGCTCATGGTCTCTGAGACAATGCTTCACGTTTATTTATTTATTTTTTCCATCTACAGGGTGCAATCCATCGCCAGGGCTGTATGTCCATAATCACACTGCACAGACAATGGCTCCCTGACATAATAATTCCTTGTAAAGGATGTTGCAGGCCCCAAATCTATCCAACAAACACACACACACAAACCTAATCTAGCCCCTGAATCAAATCCCGTTCTTTTATTCTTCAGGCAGTCAAGGGAGTTAGGAGGTTGTGTTAAATACAGTGTATACCAGTAAAGTTGTCACTATATCCACGGTTTTGGGGTCAACCCATATCCTATCCCAACATGCACCACCATCCCCACAACGGCTATCGAGAATTCATTCACTCCAGAGCAAACACTGTGGCTTTAGTCAGTTGTTGACAGCCAAATGTGTATACATTCATTTCAAGCTATGAATTCCCTAATCCGGCATTTTCTTGAGACTCACACTGTAGACACCGTAATAATGCTCAATGCAATTTCCTCAAGGTGAACGGCTCATTAGACCGCAAGGCAATTCTAGAAGTTAAAATATGGACATAAAAACCACATAGTACAACATATTCTTCAAAGCCATAACCACCAGCAAACCTTTGAAAGCTTTGAAAATATTACATGCAATGCTAAGTAGAGTATGTCCACATTTTTAAGGTCTCCACGCTGGATCGCGTTTCTCACTTCTCTTTGAACTGCTACATAAGTAAGATGCTTGGTCAGGGAAATCTCCTCAGACTTCACATAGGCTTCGGCCATAAAGACCAAGATAGATGGCGTTTGTATTCTGGAGTTTGTCCACGTCACACATACTGTAGAGAATGCTTACAGAAGTCCGATGCTTCTAGCTAATTTTCCAGCAGGCCGGTACTTAATGTTGAGCTTACATCATGCTTACTCAAAGGCACGAATCACAGAACAAACAGTGAAGAAACATACCTTTATGTGAACCAATGCTGTAAGTATCTAAAGAATATATCAACCGACACTTATATAATACTGCTGATAGTACTGAAGTACAACTTGCTAAAGTACAACACCACCCCCCGCAAGAACTCTCCTGTTCTGTCTGTACCTTACTGAACACTTTGAGATGAAGGGGTGGAGTCGGAGCAGGGGGGCATTTCTGCACACTATTTGCATCCAAATTATTCAGATTGCAGTTTCTGCTTATGACACATTACATCTCATTAAAAAGAATACATTATACATATTACAACGTGTACAGTATATGTCAATCTATCCCTGGTGTAGCTGAAAGGCCAAACAAACACTCTGTCTAAAAGTCTTATCACATTGCAGCCGTGCCAAAGCAAATCTCACCCGCCATGAGTATGGCACCGCAACGTGACAAACTGGCGTTAATGCGCAGAGATTCTTTGTCATCTGCGTCACATTAGTGGTCTGTTGGGGCATCAAAAACACATCATCACTCTTTACACCCGTGTCATGCATTATTTGTTTTGTTAGCAAAATATGTGTTTACACTGGGTGAGTACAAGACGGTGCACTTTTTAACCCCTTGCACAGCTTTCAGTGGCAGTGTTTGAGCTTGCACAAAGCTAATGGTTTGTGCGTGATGCCTCATTTGAGCTAGGTGGCTGTTCGGATCAAGGAAGGCTCCACTCTGTCATACAATAGCAGCACCATTAGCCCTAATGTTTTATAATAGATGATACACAATCCAGAATAGTGTTAAATTTAGCAGACCACAAAGTTGATTTGTAACACACACTCCAAAAATCACGTCTTATCTATACTGTATGTGAAGACAGAATTCATCCAAACTTTAAAGGTCGCAATAAATTAACCACTTTTCTGATTAAAATTCTGCAAAAAATAGTGTACTGTATACTGACTGTGTGCTCTTGTAAGCGGCCCAGTCCCTCACCAGATTCGAACCCAGATCCCCGGCGAAGGAGGCAGACGTTTTAGCAAGTGAGGCTAAAACCCAATGGGCTCTAGCAACTGTCGCTAGCACGTTTCTTAAGGTGTCAGGGAGTGAGGTTTACTCTGCACAGCTCAGCACCTCACTGTACCCCTGGCCTCCATTACACTCTATACTGATAAAAGACACCGTCCACCATTGCCTTGCAGGTGGTGAATAAGGTTGACGTTTCACAGGTCTTGTCTGTCCCTTCACATCCATAAATCAGGATGGTTGTGCCATATAAGGCGCTGTGTTCAGGGGTTAAAATCTCATTTTTACCAGGTGTTTGTTTATTAGCTTGCAATGCCACACAGGAGTAATATTTCCGTTACGCCTGTTTTGTGTCTGTGCCAGACAGAGCCCGTCTCCAATATGGTTTCTTACCACAAAGGAATTAGGTCTAAAAGACCGTTTGGCCCTCTAACGTATAACTTCCCCCTACCAGGGACACTCCCCTCTTGAGAAACTAAAAATCCCCAACTCAACTGCCCAAAAACAACTTATCTAAGGCCCTGTCCACAGTAGCATGGTTTCATTTGAAAAACCATTTTTATCTCTCCGTTTTGGCCTTCCATCCACACTAATCTGGCGTTTTCCAGCACTGAAACCGGAGCTTTTCAAAACATCTCTCCCAAGTGGATGATTCTGAAATGCTGTAAACTAAGCTATTTTGTCAGAGAAGGAGAGTAGGATTTGGGTGGAGAGTAGAAACATTGCATAACGCCAAGCTCGCTACTGCCCATACAAGGAGCAATGTTTTGGGATAAGCCCTGGTACAGTACAGTTCTATCATTTCAGTAGTCCTTTCAATATACGGGCGGATAAAACCGAATAAATGTGACACAACAGAGGTGTACACAAATTCCTTCGAATTTGCCACTGCAGGACTCAACATCTCTCGCCTCCAACAAGTCTAAATGTCACTGTCAAGTATCATTGTTTAGTCAATACAGTTTCACTAGAGTGCTCCATGTGATACCCAGGACCGGGTGGGGCAGCGTGGAGGTAAACACACCGTTGTGGAAAGGGAACCTCACAGGGAACCCCTGCAGCATTCACACAGTCACGCCACAAAACCCACTCACACCCCGAAGGCTTGCTGCCCCTCTAATGCCCTTAGCCAATCGGCAGAATGCAATCCATTATCATTATAATGGTAGCGTTTTTCTTTGCTTTTGCAGGATGAGGCGTGGACACGGATACGGCGCAAAACCCCAATTTCACAGGAGCGCAGAGATCGGAGGCACAGCGGAGAAAATAGTGTATAGCAAATAAAGTAGACCGCTTATCCGCTCCTTCCTGTTTACCCTCTGAAGGCAAATGGCAATACACAAGCGTACACGTAGGCGCGCACGCACCGGGACATGCGATGGGTTCACTCTGGTCACTGCTCTGTCTCAGAGGAATCTCATTATGTCGATGCAGTTGCCAGGCAAATTGTCAGGTGGAGACGCATGCTATTTGTTGGATCTCAATTGAGCGGCACAAGCAACGCAATGGCTGTTGTGGTACACGTGCACATCAGTGTGTGTGTGTGTGTGTGTGTGTGTGTGTGTGTGTGTGTGTGTGTGTGTGTGTGTGTGTGTATTTAGTAAATAGAAAGGTTACAGTTTAAAAGACATCAAAGCTCAATGCTCAAACATTTTCACACAAAAGACAGAGGGGATCAAATGTCAAGGGGTCTCTCATTCAGTCATTGACGGGAGTAAATTTAACAACACTGAACAGAGCACAAATAAACAGCTGCTTCTATACATTAACTTCACTATTCAAAGCCCTCATCCTCCTGCACTGTCCAATCAGATGAGATGAGAATTATCCATGGCAAAATACACTTGTGAGGTGTTAATAGCCTTTAGCATGTTGACCTCTATAGCCCCGATATGTATATATCTCACAATTTCAATAATATCTCATACGTTTATGAATGTTCATAATGAATGCTTCCTCAGGGCACCACTGCAATATTAGGCTTGCAGAACCTCTTATCATATGGCTTATGTCACCTATGGTAATAATAAACGTATGATAAGTATACTAAATTTGATAGTATAACATTTATTTATTTATTTATCAGTCAAAAATCTTAATCTAATGTAATCTGAATGGTGAGACTTGACACAGAGAAGTGATTAGTTGTCTGGTATATGAAACAAAAGAGAAATATACACAAAAAAACATATACTAACATCTACATTGAATATATATATATATATGGATGGGTAACATACAGTAGCACGTCAACACATGATCAGACAGGTTTTAATAAATCAAGTCTCTCAGATGGTGGATATGGGAACAACCATTAGTATGCATTATTTTCATTATTCATTATTTGAACACTCACATTCAAAACAGACACATATATTCTTGTTTGTTTGTCTGCATGTGGATAGGATGGCCCCCTGGAATTATTATAATTTATTAACAAAAATTATATCGGAACATACTGTTTCACATGCACATATTGGTGTAATTAAGAGATTCCCTAAAAAAAATATTTTTTATATGCTTAGAACACTAAGCCACAATGTTTTCCGCGGACACAGAAAGTATACTGGCATCCATGCTGGCATTTCACTGGAATGCTGTGACGCAAACCCCGCCACCCCCTCCTGCTCCTGCCGCCCCCTGGCGATAGGATTAGATACTAATTATTTGATTGGAAACTATTGGCATCACCTCTATTACAAACGTCTTTGAATGGAGTTTCCAGACTGATATGCAGAGCATAACAAATTGTGGAAATCAGGTCAGCAGAGTTGAACTCATAAATTCCAAACAAGAAAAAAGGCAGAATACTATAAATAATGGTAAATACGAAAAGGAAGGTGCAGGCACAGTTCTCAAAATAGTCGAATTCCAAACCCAAAGGAATTGGGTCATAATGATATGGTAATTATGATATCATCATACCATGGGCGACAAAGAAGTCGTCTTAGATCACTACAGATGTGAAATACAATAACTTCCCTGGCAAATGTTATTCACATGGCTGTCTACATGGCATGCTTGCTCCTGACATTAAGTGCATGCTTTTTCTGTGAGTGCATGGAAGTGACCTGTTATGTTCTACGAATTGAACTATTCAAAAGTAATAGCTCGTACTGCACAGTACAAAAAACGTGAACTGTATTCTGCCTCCAAAGGGCTATTCATTTCAAGCAAGTGACTTTTTCCCCCACACAAGGAGCACCCTGTAGTGCTACATTTCATTTATAGAATTATAGTTGACACTGATGAGTGAAATAGTGATTGAAGGTTAATTATATGCCAAAGACTGTGGAGGGAAAAAAAATCCATTCAACCATTCAACCATTTCTGTTCTAAAAGTACAATGCCCTTGATATTTCAGGTCTCGTCTCGCTGCTGAACAATATCAAACCATTACAAGATCAGAGCCAGTGTCTGTGTGCCATGATGACTTTTAGCCAGAGGTGCAGGGGGGGAGATTTAGTTTATGTCTTAATAGTTTGTCAAGGAGTGATCACATACAATTATCTTACAATGTCGCCTGTCACTGAATGATCTTTTAACAGTAAAAACTAGTCCAATGGCTGAATTTTATTTCATGTATTTATATTGTGCTACTTTTTTATCATTTATATATTATATATATAATATAATTTTTATAATTTATAATACCTAGCCACTAATTTTGTCAACTAGTAGGTAAAAATAGAAGTGTTTGTAATCAAGCAGATAATAATTTGTATACATAATGGCAAGAAATTATCATTCAATATTCGCAGGCAAACGAGATCCAACACGCAATTAGAAACATGAATTAAAGTACAACAGAAATGCACTGGGAATGGTGAAGTGATCAGCGAATATCAACAGGCCAGTATGGGTGCATGTTTGTCCTCTAACGTGGGTCAATGACAGGATCCTGTATTGTCCTACACTTGATGTCTAATTAGTCCAGCAGGCCAACAATAACACACAGAACACACAGAAACCTCCTGTTTGAGAAGGATATTTCGATGTATAGTACATCAGCCACATCTGAGCAGAATTAGTATGCGAGCAAATAATTGGATAACGCGCACGTGCACTCACACACCCTTAAACCTCCTAAATTTAGTAAATCCTAACTCTTTCTCTAAATTCCAACTCTTACTCAGAAATCGTTTGTTTATACCTTTAAAGTACATATGCGGTTTTGTCTTCAACTGACACAAACACCATTAACATCCCGGTGGCAACAAATCCTGGTGAGTAAACTTGGATGGAAAATGAAATACACTACTAATGTAAATAGTAATGTGTATGTATTTATTTCATTTATTTAGAGAATAATCATTAGCTGATACCATGGCCGAAAAATAGGATTCCTACATTAGGCTATTCTAGGATATATTTTTTTCCCCTAAATCCAGTTTGGAAACATGATTCTGTAAAATCAGATATCCTAAATGCCATCCTAAACTGAGATAAGACTTCAAACACAGAAATGTCCGTTTAGTTTAAAAAGGAAAGCATTACACAATCTGTCTCATAGAAGAGACAATGTTACAATTACATACAAGGTCATTTACAGACTAAGATTAAATACAACTGTCTCACCTTGGCCCACCCATTCAAGGTTTAACCAATCTCCGCGGATCCCTCCCCAGGTGCTGTAAAAAAAATTGTGTTAAGATCAATTTTGTATGCGTAAATGCTTATTCTTGTATGCATCATGTAAAAGCTGTTCCTGCCAACCAACGGAATACTTTAGTGTCCATCCACAGCAGCCTTGCTTCAGATGTGCCACTGAGTCAGCATGTAGCTCTCAGCAAAGATAACCCACTCTCTGTCGTAGCCTATTTAGAGGGCTTATTCTGTGGATACTGTCACACACTGCACACCGTCTTTTTCAGTAGTCACCTCTGGAGCTGTAATGGGTCAAATTTAGTGAGTGGGTCTCAAACTGTGGGTCAGGACACCCTAAGGGGTCGTGGGATGCTTCTAGGAGGACAAATCTATATTTCAGGGGTCGCAAGCAATGAATTTTGAGGAGTCGTGGCTAAAAAGGATTTGAGAACCATTGCATTAGGTTGATGAGTCAAACGCACATGTTCCAGTCTGCAAGGATGGAAGGTCGGTCAGAAAGCAGGACAGAGGTAAAGGTGGGGTGGAGCTCAACTAGTATCCTACTGATAGCAAAGCCGACAAACACTTGCCATTCACAGCTGGACATGAGCTGACACCACAGGGGCGCAGGGGGATTAATATGGTCTCCTGGTGGATTGGCAGGGCAGGATGCGTGGGAAATTACATAATGTAGTGTCAACTGTATTCAAATCTTTTCTCTTTTTTTCAAACATTACAGTCTAAGGGAAAACCTTCATTTACTATGCAAAACCATAAATAATCCCTGGAATTACATTAGGTAGACACATATGGCCTACACACAGTAGCCTTGTTAAACCATCCTTATTTCGCAAGCTCCACTGCTACAACTTGCTTTGGCTTACTTATCAGTCTTGGAACTCTCAGGCTATAAACAAAGGTCATCTGGGTATATTAAAAAACAACAAAATGATAGAGGGTCTGCCAATTCGATTTCAAAACGACCTTGTGTGTGTCCCGAAAATTATTAATAGCAGCCTAACAATCCTTGTCTAGCTGTCGGGACATGTTTCAGTGGCATGGACCCTCACTGACCTCGGTGGATGGGTACATTACAGGCGTATTGTTTTTTTTTTTCAAGTATTTTTTTATGTTGCACAATACATGCAATCACACTTCACCAGAAATCTAAATTATAGTAATTAGAATACCAAAAAAAAAGTATTAAGATCAACAGTGATAATTGGTACTCTAGATAAGTGGATATCAAAAATAATGTGGAATTAGGTACAAAGATAAACACTCCTCTTTATAGGCCAATGATATTTGGATTTATGTGGGTTCTGAGCATGTATAATTCATGCTGTCACATATTTGTTTAGCGACTCCACATTGTGCATCTATACTCAAGCTTTAAGAGGCTGTGTGCTACTCTACTAATATACTACTACGAAATTCAAGTCAAGTAGAACTTTATTTGTCCTCAGAGGGACAATTTGTTGTGTAGAAACCAAGCAGAAATATAAAAAACAGTGTTTTAAAACTTAGATTAAGATTAAAACCAATATTTACCAAGCATGGTTGGGTGGTCGTGCTAATACTAACTTTTGCTATTGGAGTTTAGCAGTGAAATAGCTGAGGGTATGATGGAGTGTTTGTATCTGTTGGTTTTAACTAGTGGGTATTTGAAACGGGAGCCCGAAATCTGAAACTAGGTGTAGGGGGTGGGTGCTGTCAGTGTCACGATCGGCGCGCATTGGTCCATGCGCGCTCCGTGTTCCTCGTCCCCAGTGCGCACCTGTAGGCTGATTA